>JAPQRP010000011.1:736757-762046 GCA_037367295.1 Apogon hyalosoma
GAACATGTCCCCATGGGGAAATTATTTTCAATCTTTTCTAGGGGTACCATCATTTTTGTCCAGGCCTGTTTCATGAGGTTTTTTTTTTTAAATAATTCCATTGAACCACAATTCAAAAGCGATGTCGGATTTTCATGGAATTTTTAATTATTATTACTTTTGTCAGATTCATGTTATTTCTGTAACCATTGTGGGTTTTTCTTTCATTAACAGAGGGGTACCCACAATTTTGTCCACGTGTGTATATCCAGATTGGATCTCAATACAGAGACTGAGGCATGTAAATGTGTTTTCATCATACCTTGTTGGTAAACCAGCAAATCTAATGTTGGCCTTGGACCTTGACACAGTACTGTACATTAGGTAATTTAAGTATCGGTTCTTAAAAGAAGCTGTCTTCTTTCTTAATATCTAAACAAGTCCTCAGAGAAGTTGATTTTTATTACTTTTTTAATTTACTTCTTAATATATACATCTACGTAAGACAAATGTTTTTATTCAGCTGTGTTTACTTACTAAATTTGGGAAATCAAATGGATAAAATAGGCTTAAACCAAAGTGTCCACAAAATTATTGCGCTTCTTTTTATGTGTGATGCCTTCAATATTTTGAAGTGAATATGAGTTTCTGACTTAAAAGCAAAGCTGCACTGTCATCCCTGTACTAAATGCGTGTAGATTTTCCGTCCAGATTTCCCAGAATGCAGCTTTATAACTGACATCTGAAGGTGAGAGAACATTCAGTTGTGCAACATGACTCAAAAGGCTCATTCTTTGTCATTCTAGGTGACGTGTTAGATTTGGATTTTATTTTTGGGGGCATTGGGGGCAAACAATTTTTACTTACTGCGGCTTCAAATTTTCCTGTGGTTCAGGGCTATTTTTAGTAAAGTACCTACGCATTTAACTACTGGCCAACTAAAAATACCCACCCCCTACCCTGGAAAAACAGGAGGGTTGCAGGAGCCAAGCATAACAGAAACTCTGTGACTGCTGGTCCCTCTCTACTAGAATACACTGCAACCCCTTTAACCAGTTCACTCCTGCTTCTGTTCTGCCTTTATATCTGCTGCCATTGAGCCGCTCTGCCTCATTCAGTACGGAAGTTGTTTTAAGTTGGTGGCTACTGCTGACCAGTGCACTGCCATGCTACACACAGAGGCAACTGTAGACCTGAGCCCAGTTACTGTGTGTAAAAGAAAACACCGCTTGGCGCACATGAATGGGGTCTTTTGTGGTTACACATTCACAACAAACATATTCTGTTACAATGTTTTGTTTTTTCACTGTAACCATCCACACTTTGCCATTTTTTTCATTAAGCTGCATACCAATAGTGCGTCAAAACAACCTCAGCACAGTTCTAGTTAACAGTCTGCCGACTGACACCTTTAATTAGCAGATCACATGCATACGTCAGCATACACAAAACCCCTTGCTTTCCAGGTTGGGTTTTTTAGTGTGAAATGTCATGGAAAATTAAGCAGTCACACCACATTCCCTCATTTTCTGAAAATAGATTTTCAATGTGTGGTTTGAACTTTATTAGATTTTCCACCTCTTTCCATAAATATATTCAAATGTTCCAAATTCTTGTTGCTTCTTCTTTTGTCACAGATGTATTTGGGACAGCAGACCCCTTTGGAGGCAGCTCTTTTGGAAGTCAGGGTGGATTTGCAGACTTTAGTCAGATGTCTAAGGTAAGCTCCATAAAGCATTATTTTTGACCAAAGTTATACAAAGCTGTGCCAGTAATTATGCTCTTATCATTTATTCCTTATTTTTTTGTGCCAATTCATCACATTTATGAAAACAGTTTGTGTGATTAAAAGGCGAGCATTGTTAGATTGTGATGCTCAGTCCTTTTTTTTAATCTTTGCTGTGTGAGCAGAAGTCAGACAACCCTGTCCTCCCATCGAAGAAAAATGTGCCTAACCGGCCTGCACCTCCATATGGTAAGTTCTGATTTCAATAAATGTGTGTCACTTTCAATGTAACTGTGCTTGCAGCTTAACTTGACATAAAGGATTCAGTCATGATTAAAAAAAAATAAATAATAATCATCATCATCAGTATGTAGTCAAGTTAAACGATAGAGTGCTGGTAAAGATGGACACCATGACAGCTCCCCTAAAGTCCTCAAAAAAACTTGACCTCTGCCTGACGGCTTGTCCTGTCTTGCTAAACCCATCTCCATGCTTCACTTTGGCTCCATGCTAGTACTGGAGCTGATCAGAATTCATTAGTGTGGTATTGTTAGCATTGCCTCAGAGGTTCATTATCAAACTTTTCATGACATTTAATTGTGAAGATCCGGATAGCAACCAACCGAATACTCCTACACCCTCATCTGTGGCGGCCACTAAATGGCAAAAGACTGTCATCAGTCAGTATTTGCTGTGTTCATTCTGGGCTTTGTAGTCAAGATGATATTAATTAAAACTCAAGATGGTAATGCCTCAACAACACTGGGTACCACCCCCATTGGGGAAAAGGAGACTGTTGTTGTGGGTTACAGAACAAGTGACTTTTTTTTTTTTTTTGTCATTTTAACATCATGGCTTATAAGTGCAAGTGTTCCAGATAAACCACCTAACACAGTTTTACAAAGGCCCAGCATCACCCAAAACAAGTGTGATTTCTTTAAAGAAATTCAGATCAGCCAAACAACTCAGAGAAGTGTTTTCCCTGTGTCAGTGTCTTGACAGCTGAAATGACAAGTCACTATCAAGAATCCATTAGACATGTAAGGAACCAAATGAGGTGGTCAGCTGATCAGGAGGCATCATGTCTTTACATCTCTACTGCGCAGACTCTGGATCTAAAGTATGCCTCTGGTGCAACGTGGTAGCTCTGTAACTGCACCAGTGTGGCTTCACTCATCCATAGCATCATATTGTCCATCATTATGTGGAACTTATGCTTTAAACTAGTTGAGATCAATGCTGTTTGTTTAGAGGAATCTTAATAATTGAGTACACTTTATTCAACTTGTTTACTGTGATTTCTTCACAGCTTTACTGAAACAAAATGCAACTTTTTTTGGTACTCTGTGTGATTGTTATTGGAGAGATCTTTTTTTGTCCCCTGATAGTATTTAAAAAAAAAACTACTTCCCTTTTGTGCTGTGATGCTGCAGAGCATGTAGTTTCTTCTTTAAATGTTGTAAACAGGAAAGCTATCAGATGAGATACAGCACTACTACAGGTTTCCACAGTGATGTGAACTTGGTGTCCTTGGTGTCTGTGGAGTCTACGGGTTCTAGATGTGGTCGTTTTTATGCTGTGTATTCGTGCATGCAGTACTGCATTTGTCCAGCAGTCACCACTGAAGCATTTTTGATATAGCAATGTAAGGCTATGTGTGTAAGGCTATTGTTTTCCAAAATTACTAATATCTCCCAAAATATTGGTCTTATCAACTTGCCATTTTTGCTAGTCTGTTCCTTGACCAAAAATACATTAGTATACCAAACTGCAGCAGTCAGCTCTTTTCAGATTTTGTGTAATTCCCCAGACACACATACATGCACACACACCCACACAGAGGGCACTTGGCTTTGAATGTATAGATGTCCAGTCAGTAAACCACATAGAGCTGTCTAAAACTAAACCTGTGATAAGCTCCACTCTTATTTGTCTTTCAGATGATTCTAGCCTCCAGTTCATGTTGTGCTTTGTGTGTTTGTGAAATCACACTGTACTCACTGTGCCCTTCCGCTGTGACCTTGCAGTTATTCTTTAAGCAGAAGCCACAGTGTGGGAAAGCTGGTGTTCCCCTTTGCTTTGCCACTCAGTGTTTTAGTGTCCACGATTAGCCAATCGGCCACCTCCAGAGATGGGCCTTTCTACATGATAGGGAAGTGAAAAGCCCAGATACTGCGGGCAGTAGCACACACATAATTTTAATCAATTTGGAAGGTACATCTCTACATATCTTCTAAAACTTTGCTCAGCACTTTTCCTCCTTCTTCTCTCACAAATATAACAAGTACAAGTGTTTTACTAAAGTAATAGTCACATTAAAGCAGAGTATTGTTCATGATAGGATATTAGTGTACCTAGAATAATACAAAGGCTCCATCTGAAAACATTCTAACACAAGAAATTAATCATTATGGCCACATTATAATACAGACAATATAGAAAATGAATATGTTCAAAGTTTACTGTTAGACATGGGTGTGTCCCTCTTACAATTGTGTTCCAAAAAAGCAACACTCTGCTTGTTGAGCTTCAATGCTTCAATAAGCTTTACCCAAAATGCGGTTAACACCTTTTTTTAAACCAATATCGTTTTCCCTTGGGTATCATGCATACCATATGTTGAACTGGCTTCCTGTGAAAATTTAGTGGCACAGTATGACACATTTGCTTCTTCAGTGTGAGCCCATTTTCCCAAGAGGCTGGGGGGCTAATTGTAATGTAATTTGGTGTTTGTCATTAAATGTCTTCCTTCTCCAGTAGGTTTGCTCAGTGCATCAGAGGGCACTCGCTCTACAACAGACAGTAAAAACTGTCTTAAAATGACACAGTCCGCTAAAGTATCCAAAGACTGCCCTGTGGCTTTTGCAGATTTTGGCTCTGTAAGTGGAGTCTCCTTAAAGTGTTTTTTATTGGGTCAAGAATTGTTGTCGCATGAGCTGCTGGTATCTTGATCTAACTCTTCAGACTTTAGAGCTGAGTGCTCAGCTGTGTCGGCTCTTTGTCACTCAGCCTCATCTGTCAACTTTCATTCATGCAGGAAATATCACAGGACCTCCATGTTTACTGGCTTCTGGACTAATAACCGAATATCAAGTCTTTAAATAAAACTCCATATTTGCATGATGGACTCCTCAGAAAGCCTCAGCACCTGTGTTTTATGTCCACCTCAAAAAGGGTCTTGCTTGCTTGTGTGTTGTCTCTGGCTTCTACCTTTCAGAGGAAGTCCAGATTAATCCACTCTGATCCAGCGTGTCAGTGAACTTGCCCGGTCAGGTAGAACTTTAGGAGCATTCTTCAGGTTTTCATGTACAAGTTAAAGGCTTAGTTGCTGTCAAAGCATGATATGCCTCGAAGCAGAGCACAGCAGAGTAAATCTGCATCATTGTCCTCCGTCTTCTGCTGCTTTGCCATCATGCTTAGTTTTAACCACTGTACTCTCAGCCAGAGATATTGCATGGCAGCTTTTTGTGCCTGGTTTGTATCACTTGACATGAATTAATTTTATTACTCATGCCAGTATGACAGTTGTGAAAGGGATTTGTAGGTTGTGTGTGTGTGTATATAAATAATATATAGCTTTGTATTGTAATTGTTGCTTTTCTGCCAGGATCTGAACAAGGCAAGGTAAGACTATACCAGGGTGTGGTGGTCCGCTTCAGTCCTTTGCATGTGAACAGCCAGGCTGGTCTGAATAATTGAATAATCTGAGTATAGGCAGTGATTCAACAGCATGAATATTTCTACTAAATATCCTCAGTCACACTGATCATTTCATTCAATGTATAGGGGAAATATGTCACCAGTAATTCATGGCAGCAGCAGTTTATCACTGAGAACAAAGGGCTGGGTACCTCTGCTAAACCTCAGCTTTGGCAATGGTTCTTACACTAGATTTTATTAATACCAGTTATATGAATTCTATTTAAAAAGGGGGAAAAAAACAGGAAAATAACTTTACACATTGTGGTGCAGATCTTTGTTTTTATTTTTTGAGCATCAGTGCGAAGTTTAGAGCACTTGTAAGACCTAAAAATATAAACCTGTTTACCACAGTGTGATTTTAAGTTCTGTTTTTCAGCTCTGACTGAGGAGCCAAACTGTTCAGAAATTCTGAAACTTTCAAACCCTAATGTTGAATCCTGAGTATGAGATCTGTCATTCACTATGTTTGAGTTCAGCTGAGCTCATTTTATAGAAAAATAACTTTTACCAAACCTAGACCTGACCAACTGAACCAATCGTATATCATAACATTGCCCCCACAGGCTTGTACTCTAGGCACTAGGCATGATGGGTAAGCACTTCATCTGCCTCTCTTCTCACCCTAATGTTGGAACAGGGTCAGTCAGGACTCATCAGACCACATGACCTTTTTACATTGAAACACAGTCCAATCTTTATGCTCTCTATCAAAGTGATGGATGGTTAAGAAATGAGAAACTATTGACTGCAGCAGTTAGAGTTAAAGAACTTGTTTTAGCTGAAACATTCACTGCAGTAATTTCCAATGGAAGGATCTGAACTATGTACTGAGTTAAAAACAGGTGGAGACTTTTTTTCATTGGACATAATGCTTCCAAATTACAAGACACTTGAATCTGCTTAATAAATTACAAATATAAGGGTGACTTTTATCAGCACTTTATTATTTAATGCTTGATATTTTAGTTTTGAACCTTGTTTCTTGCTGTAAGCATGCAGGACAAGTAGAGAACTGAATAACACACACAAGAACCTTGAAATAACTAGACAAAATTAGCCGTCAGAAGCGACAGCTAGGGGTATATCCCCGAACACCCCCAATCCTTAACCAGACAGCAATGATGTCATGACGTGAGGCATCCCCAGGTCATGACCTTTCATTTACACTTGATTTAAAGTCAATCAGACAAATAGTTCCAGAGATATGAACAAAAGAGTGTTTAGTGATTTTTAAACTTTTGAGCAGCCCCTTGTGGCCAATCTAGAAATGGTAAATTGTCCAAAATCAAATCAGCTCTTCCTCTCCATGATATTGATTGATATGGAAAATTTGGAATTTCTAAACCCAATGTTTCTAAAGTTATCGCGTTAACACATAGGATATCCGGCGGCAGCCGGACCAAAAACATAATATCCCTGAAACTGCGTTTGGGGATATAATAAGGAGTTTATGACATCAGAGTTTGATTGCTGCATGTTGTTACAGTAATCATGCAATAACACCATAATATATGAAAGAGAGCTGCAATGGCAAGATTGTAATGGGTTTCAACAAGAGAAGTTCATCATGGTTGATCTGGACTTTTGGGTTTTGCAGTTTGGTTAAATTTTCAGATGTTAAGCCTTCCCAGACCAGAGTGCAAGCAGTCAGTCAGTCCTCAGACCAGCACAAAATGAACATGAAATGAAATGAAGCCAACATATACATTAAGAAAACAGTGATCTTAGTTCAGACCTTGTTTCAGACATTAAAGTGTGAAAACAGACGGACTCCTTAGGAGTCAAAATTTGATAAATTTTGAGCAGAAATTTTCTAATACTCAATTCAGCAGCTCATTCTCTGCCATTTGCATTCATAATTCGGTACCCAGCCCTACTTAAAATCTTTTGTAAAGTTCTTATTATTGGTTTCTTGGCTTCTCGTAAATTATTATCTAAGTGTGTGTGTGTGTTTGCTCCTCAAATCATTTTCTGTCAAATCACTTTGACAATTGTTTTGACCTTAGTTACAGATTATCTCCAAATTCCCATCATTGTTCCTCATTATATATTGTGCTTGGGTGCGTCTTATTTGTGTTGCCGTGCCAGCCTTCCAGTCTTTGGATCATGTCTGATGTTTGCTCGTCTTGCTGCAGTTTGGAAGTGAGAACCAGCAGCTGGAGTGGGCCAAGCGGGAGAGTGAGCGCGAGGAGCAGGAGAGGCTGAAGAGGCTCCAGCTTCAGGAGCAGCAGGACCTGGAACTGGCCATCGCTCTCAGCAGGGCTGACATGCCCAGCGCCTGACTGGTCCAAGGTCTACGTGGACCGCAGCAGCTTCCCCCTTCCGCCTCAGGGTCCACAGGCTCACGACAGCAGCACTGCTGCTGGCTCCACACGACCAGAGCAGCCCGTTACCAATTTGTGTATAGACCAGTGTTTCTCCAGCCATGACGGACTGGACTCATGTCAAATGACTCCACATTTAGCAACCAGTTATGGTTCATTGCTTCCAAACTACAAGGCAACTATAATCAGGGACAATACGGAGCCACTTGATTCAAGCCTGACTTCATCCTGCAGAGGAACCCGAACCAGCTACAGCCTATATCTAACTCCATATCTTGTTATGGCTAATCACCATGCCTTATCCAAAGCTTTTTGTTGCAAGGAAAGTAACTTTTAACAATATTTTACTGTGTTATTTATATACAGAAGCAATGAATCTGTGGTTGTATGAAGTACTTATAAAATGCACTGCATAACCTTTAAGCTTTTTAACTTTTTAATACTAGAAGCATTCATGTAGAAGGCCAAAACATGTGTCATGACTGGGTTTGACCATTTTTAACCCCCACATTCACATGGCAGCCATTTTCCCCTGATGTCATGTTTACGATGGGAAGGTCACATACAGACCAAATTAATGATCACATTTTCTATAGTGTCATGTAACAAACTGTTATGTAAGTTACAAAGTGGATTAAGGCTACAGTGAGCTGTAACCAAACAGTAGCTAATGCTGTTGTTCATTGAACATCCACCTGAAAATGTCCACTTACTGATCAACCAGAAAGTAGTGAAATAATGACAGTTACCGTTTATACAACTTGAAAACAGCTTTGACATTATTCTGCTGAACAATATTTGAGCTTCCCACCCTGAGCATGATGTAAGAAGGAAATGTCCATTTTGTGAAGATGATCTGTTGTGTTTGAAAGATAGTTGATTTGTGTTTTGGACTAAAGAACACATGCCTAGAAGGACTGGACCTTAGTTATCAATAGAGCAATGTGGATAAAACGGTATCATAATTGTCAGATCATTGTTTGTGATAATTGGTCCTGAGTGAAAGTAAAACAATAAAGCAGACAATTATTCTTTAAGGTGAGATCATGTCAAATGGCAGAACATTTCAGAAATCTACAGGTAGTGTTTGTTCAATGTAAAATTAAGCAATCGATTGTTTGCATTGTTGAAACATTTTGTATGTCTGACAATACAAACAAACTATAAGCAGTATATTATGGTACTATGATTAGCATGATAAAAATATATAGTGATATTATTACCTTTATTGTTTTATTGCCCAGCTCTAGCTCTGACAGGGACTAAAACTAGATTTTCGTTGCCTTTTTATTTACCTTTTTAACTAGAAACCTACAGTTCTGAAAGTGCATGAAGTGAAAAGATCCTGAATGAATTGAAGATGTGAAATAAAAATAGGAATCTCCAGTGCATGTAAACATAGAAGGCTATCGGGAATCTTGATGATGATGATTGCATTTGGGT
The DNA here is from genome assembly GCA_037367295.1 of Apogon hyalosoma. Classification (NCBI taxonomy): domain Eukaryota; kingdom Metazoa; phylum Chordata; class Actinopteri; order Kurtiformes; family Apogonidae; genus Apogon; species Apogon hyalosoma. The sequence goes on from JAPQRP010000011.1 coordinate 745,932, forward strand.
CCAGGTTTTGCTTCGTTTGAATGTGATCTAGCCTCGGTTCTCTTGGGTCTGCTCCAGTGGTTGACATGGTAATGATCATCCTCTTCCTTTTGTTCTGAACTAGTCGAGTCCACCTGGAGCGCCGTCGCACCACGCCTCTAAAGTCCTGCCATTCATCAGATGATTGTAATGCCCGGAAACTTGCACTCTCTCCAATGAAAGCCTCCTCCAGTGGAAATGTGTGAAGCTGCGTGGTTTATACTGGTGCTGTTACACTCATCTCTGTACTTTTTGTTTTTACTTGTTAATACTTGACACTGATGGTCATCTCTACTACCTAGTCGGGTGTTTTCTCTCATCTTTTTTCTTCCATGAATGTCTCATGACCAGATTGGAGGACATTTGTTTTAAAGCCTTTAAAACTTTGTATGTGTTAATATACACTAATCAGGTTTATTGGGCACATATTGTATGCACTGTATATTCCAGAGCTTCCTGGACATGTACAGAGTGACGGCGCCTTATTTATCGACATATCAACATTGTAACATAATATTGCACAGTATGTATGTGATTATAACTGAACTAAATAAAGATTCATTTTAACATTCCTTTACAAAAACAGCTCATCTTGTGCACAGTGAGTCGTGTATGCCGCAGCACTTCAAGAATAATACTAGACAAATGAACATGTCAGTGATAAATATAGAATTTACACAGGTGTCTGGAGACTATGAGTGCACGGACATGATGGATCACCGGTTGGACTTGAGTCAATGGTGCTCTGACATCTAATCTTTTATTTCTAAAAATGTTGCTGAAAAAACAATGCAAAGTTGTGCCTGATTGAAATCATGATGGATAGTTTATACATCTTAAGACGTGGCTAAAGTACACACCACATTTCCTCCAGAGGTTCAGATGTGTAAAAAAACAAAACAGTAGAGGCACTGATTTCTACTGAGCTGATGAATGATAGCATTCCAGATTCATCCAGCATTCCGGATGAAATCTAATGTGATATGAATTGCATATCACGTTAGATTTGATCTGGATAAGTGGAAGATGAGTACGAGTTAGATTTGATTAGATGGAACTTTATTTATCCCTTGGGCAGAGCCCTCAGGAAATTGAGGTTCCAATAGCAGCACAACACCAAATGTACAGTAAAAGAAATATTATAGGAAAATGGTGATACAAAAATGATTTTAAAAAAAAGCAAAAAAATTATATATATTTATATTAGTATTTATATTAATCACAGGATAAAGGTTATAATAAAGTGATAAAAGTCCTAACAGCAATATATAGGTAATAAGTAATATAAGTATGTTACTTATGTGAAGACATTACACCATTCTGACTAAAATAAAATAAACAATTCACTGAAAGTAACATCATTCAGTTCCAAAGTAAAGTGGAGTTTTTAGTGATGTTCTTTTCATCTTACGTTTTTGCATAATTTACATAATTTTTTAACGTGTAAAATTTTTTATAGTAGCTATCATTTCATTCATGTCACTTTGATCTTTTACCTTGTTTTTCATCTTTGTCATATTCATTTTGTAGGTTTTTTCCACATCGTTTTTGTTTTATTACATCTTCCATGTATTTGTCTCGTTTAGACATAGTTTGTGTCTTGTTACACCTTTTACATCATTTTCATCCGTATCACCTTTCATGTATTCGTCTTGTTGTGCCTCTGACGTCATTTGTGTTCTGTTCTATCTTTCTCATCTTTTGTTTTCATGTCTTGTATCACAATGCTAGTACAACTTTTTCACAAACCATTCTGTTGCAGATGCAGTCATTCTTTTAACTCAATAAACCTCTTCTTTAGCCACGTCATGTGATGTGGCCCCAGTTTTTTGCTTCTTTTATCCACCTGTAACATCCTGTCCCTCTAGTAAAGTGCATTGTACTAAAGAAACACTATGTGTTTGACTTGATTTGCTCAGGTTCCTTAAATTATTCAGATTTACAGAACCGTGATGGTAAAGTTCTAGTGTCCACATATGTATTTGTCAGTTTCTGTATATATCAATCTGGATTAATGTGGAGTATGTACAGTAGTAAAAACAAAAGCTTCTACAAACCATAGTGGTAGTATTTAGCGTGACTTCCCTTTGCACTTAACATGTTTCTAACCCTTTTATTCAGACAATATGAGATTTATTGCATTGATTTTGGTGTTTTATGCCAGGTTTCATTCAACACTTGTCAGACGTGTCTAATTGTTTGCGTTGTTTCTTGTCATGGGGTCAGGGTCAAACTAAACAGTGACTTTGACCTTTGCAACTCATTTAGTTCAGTTTTTATGTGTCTTTTAAAGCTGTGTATATATTTCCTATACAAGTATGCTCATTTCAGCCCCACAGAAACAACAAAGCTAGCGGTGGCCTAAGACTTTCATGCTGTGCTGTACGTAGATGAAGTGTTACACTTGTTGTGTTGTCATTGTTTCTCTGTACTTTGAATCACTCCTTATTCAATATCCTATTTACACAGTTGTTTGAGGAACAACCATCACATATGTAATGGATATTGTAGTTGCCTCTATTTGTTTCTTTGAAAAAATAAAATGCTGCAATGCCTTCAGGGCAGATTGTTGATATATCTTGGAGTTCTGCATTTATATTTGGCTGAAAAAAGTGAAATGAGAGTGATATATTTGCATCAACCACTAAAGATATTTCTGACCTTGTGTGTACTTCCTCTTTTTTGTAATATGATAAATACCAGCAGTCTTAAGGCACACATTTACTTGTATTCTTCATCCTTACAGATGATTAAGAACACTTTGTCTGATTGTCTACATATTTAAGTTTTTTAAATATTTATGTCCTTTTTTATGAAAAAAAAAAAAATTAAATATATATAGCCATCTGGGTTTGATATGTCTCCTCAATGTAGCTTTTGATGCGGCTGAGACAAACGCTTACTGACACCACACAAACATAATACACACAGACTTGTGATACTTTGAAACTGTAGTGCAGTGACTCTGTGTAATTGTAGTATTAAAGCCCTTTGATGTCCTACTATAATTTGGAGCCATCAGAAAGGGAGTCGAAGGGCTCCCTGATGAGGGTTTTGCTCGGCCCCTCTGTCCAGACGGCTCCCTGTTCACTCTGTAATTATGGAAATGGCGTGTTTGTATTTATAGGCTAAGCCCACAAACGTGGCTGCCCTTCTCCCCGGATTGCAGCTGCAAAACATCACAGTGCAAATCAAGTGGCTCTGTTTTAGAATTAAATTGGGTACACAACGGCAGCATATATAACCCACTCAGTGTAACTGATCTGACAGGGTGCAGGTCTCCACACAGTATGTGTTGTCAAATATGTGGATGTGGTTCATTAAGCATTTCCTTAAGTAAAGAGATCCCAAGTCAAATCAAAGTCCATGGTTTTAATATTTACAATAAATACACATTTTACAGTATAAAATCCATGTACATATTTATATAAATTTAAGTAAAAAATAATGCACAGGACATCAAGCCCTGATAGTGTACAGAGGGGCTGGATCCAGAAGTTTCACAAAGAGGAGACACCAAAAAAAAAAAACAACCAAAAACCACATAACAGATGGAAGAATGGAATAAAATAAGAGTTGGGGTCATTCAGAAAATCAGGCAGTTCAAGTGAAACATTGTCTTTGCACATCTGGAGTGGCTTTATGCGCATTTTTATTCCTGTCAACAAGAACATGTACTCTATTGGCGGCCATGTGTCACAAGGAGAAGTTTTACAGTAGCACAGTATCAGAAAGGCACTTTGTGTCAACCACAGCATTCCAGTTGTGTCAGAGAGGAGTAGTATGTGTACAGGGCCAGCCCCTTGTTGGTCTGCCTGCTCTAAAGCAAGCAACAGCTTTTCTAAAGCTTTCATAGAACCAAAGTAGTACCAGCTACATTATTAGACAATAAAACACAAATAGTTTAATTCAATATATAGATATAAAAGGCTTTGGTCTTGGAGAACAATTTAAATAAAAATGCATCAGCTGAATCACAACAAAACCCCCCAGGAATTATCCTCATAAGTCCTGTTTTCTCAGCTCCTTCACATGTGTCTCTTCATGTGAAGGGCGAGGTGGTCAGACCTGGAGAAGGCGCGTTCGCACAGGTGACACTGGAACGGCCTGTGTCCGGTGTGTTTGCGGAAATGACGGGTCAGCTCATCGGAGCGGGCGAATTTCCATCCGCAGCCTTCCCAGCTGCAGTGGTACGGCTTCTCACCTGAGGAGACAAGCAAACACAGACGATCAGACCGGCGCTGCATCGGCCACAGCGTGCGTAATGGGCCCTGCGTTACTCCTAACAGACCACCATGCGGGGTTAGTGTTAATAAAAGTGTAACTTACCGGTGTGAGTTCGCAGATGAGCCTTTAGGTGAGAACTTTTCGTGTAGGTTTTGCCGCAGCCGGCGAAGGTACATGTGTGCGTCGCCGTGCGCTTCCTGGGCCATGTGCGCCGTCCTCTCTTGGGTTTGGAGTCCAGCAGCTCCAGGGGGGAGGACGGCGGCGTGAGCATCACCCTCTGCGCACCAGGCTGCAGGGCCAGACCTTCATCGTACATGCCGAAGGCGCCGTGTGGAGGACCTTGGTAGGGCAAATGCATGTGCGGAGCCTGAGACTGATGCGTAAACGCCGCCGCCGCGGTGTGATACTTCTGCGGGAAGCTCATGGGCTGGCACAGAGCCTGGCAGTCTGTGGCCCCTGCCTGGTCGTCGGGGCTGAGAGGCGGCGTCATGCTGCTGGCTGCCCGCGGCGAGATGGCGACGCGCGGCTGCTCGAAGGACATCATGCACGAAACGTTCCCCTCCTGCTTGATTTTGCTGCAGCTCTGGGGCACCATGCCCAAAACTGGGCCGTAACTATCCATAGGGGGCTCCACTTTGATGTTGTCCAGTCTCTGGTAATGTGCCGCGTTGACGTAAAACCTCCCCTGAACACCGGTGGGAGCGCGCGCAATGCCATAGCTGCTGCCGGTTCCCTCTGAGCGGAGCAGCTCCGTCATGAGGCTGGCTCCATAAGGGGGCGGAGGGGAGCGGTGGTCGTCCGCAGCTGCTGCGGGGTAGGATGGCACCGAGTTCCCCGTCGCGTACATGTGACTGGGGTCTGCTGTGCCCGCATATTCCGCCGCGTTGTCTGAGCCAGTTGTGTTGGCTAGAATAAAATCCAGATCCAAGTAGTTGCTCAGATCCTCGTCGTCTTTTTTACTGTGGTTGTCCAGACTGTGTCCCATCTCGAACATGGAGCAGCTGGCGGACACTGGCTTGTCCATCTCTATTTTCCACCTCTGATGAATAAAACACATGAATGTCAATCAGATTATTCCTTTAAAACCGTGCGTAAAACTGCGCATCGGACTAGTCATTCAATCATTTTATTGTTTTAAAACAGAGGGAAATGTGGCCATGCTGTACATAAATTACATTCTCCATGAAAACAGGTGAAACAACTGTTCAATCCAACTCCAACACACTCACACAAATCAGAATGATCAGCACTTACATTTTCCCAGGTTTTTTCTCTGTGGTTTGAGAATGTCGAAAAAGACGGCAGCATCACTCCGGATAAGGCCATCGTTTGTGGTGAAATAATAAAAACTATCTCTTGTCAAAAAACTGAGCGGCAGCCGCGCCAGAATATGTGCGCCTACTTCACTATGGCCACTCCACAGCTGCGCTTCAGAGACATGAACAAGTTGAAGTGGTAGGAGGTCCCACGGAACTTTATAACTCTGGAAGCCGAGTTCGCCTGGCCAATTGTGAGAGGCTCAGGAAACAACGTAAAGTTTGGTAAATTTAGCTCTTTATAAAGCGGCTCCTGCAGGCAGCGGGGACTCAGTGCGCATCTCCGTGTGACAGGCAGAGGCAGTGCAGAGGAGCCTATAAAGTCCAGGACCTCCCCAGGCTGCGTGACGCACACAGACCAACCCACCTGATCCAAAAAAAAAAAAAAAAAAAAAAGTTCCAAGCAAATTACAAACACAGGGCGATATAGCAACCATAGGTCCTTACGTAATACGCTGAAAGAACAAGTCTAATGAGTGAAATTGGCCCGAGGACAAGCCGCACCGACACCTCATGTAAAGGCAGGAAAGTGTCCCAGTTCACGGACAAATGATTAAAACAAAGACAAACTCATTCTTTATGGCGCATCTGACATCTGTAGCCGCAATTATCCCAAACCTTCAACTGTTGTGTCATCTTTTTATTTTAATTCTTCCGTGTAATTGCGTCAGTCACCGTTAAATAAATGTTTCCGTTGTTTATCGTTGTTATGATAACAAAGTGCACACACTAGTCATCTGGATCTCAACTGGAACTGTCAAAGTGGAGCAAAACTAGCACTAACAGCCAATAAAATAAAACAAAATCAAATAAAAAGTAAAGAAATGGAACTACAACAACAGCAGCAACATTAATAATAATAATAATAATAATAATAATAATAATGATGATGATGATTATGATTAGTAAAAACAACAATAAAAAATATAATAAATAATAATAATAATAATAATATAAAATGTGAGCAGTCCCACTTGGTCCCATTGGGTTCTCCACCTGTTTCATCTCCTGCTTTGGCTTTATTGTGGCTAACTGTGGAGGCTTTTTGTTGTTTCGCAGTGGGCTTGTCCAAACAGGCGCCAGGCTCGTCTGAAACAGTTTTAACGCTTTAACCGCTGGTGATGTAAACATGATTTAAACTAACGTCCGATTCAGGTGTAAATGGGGTCACATGGGCGGTGGGCGCGGGTGGGGGGTGCTTTATGTCTAAGACATTTGCATGACAAGTGTCGCCTGTTGCTGATGCTCATACAGATCTGGTTTCTGACGTTAAGACTTGTTTTCTCAGCAGGGACTCTTCTGCCTTCAGAGGTCATTGTTCCAACTGCAGGCCTTTGTTTGGTTCGGTCCTGAAACCAGTCAAATACACAGGATTTTCTTGGCTTAACTAGATCTGGACCTGGACCCTTTCATTATGCTGACCACATACACTTTGATATGATATTTATTTCTGATAATAAACAAAAACATGCAGCTGTGGTAATAATTATTAGTCCAGCTGTTATTTTCTGTAGGAACTCTAGTTAACTCCATTCTGCTCTAGTTCTAGTTGTTTCTGGGTGCTTCCATGAAACTGGGTTCATTTTGGTACCTGGCACTTTGACAGCTTTTTAGACCCGATAATAAAAGAGAAATTTAGACATATTTCCCCTTAGGGTGTACCTAATGATGACCTCAGATAAATGCAAAAAAAAAAAAATACTCTAGCTCAGAGCCATCCCAAAATTATTGAATTTTTATTCAAATATTAGGTCTAAAAATAGGACCAAAACAGGGACATGAAAAACTACCTAGGTGTCAGTGCATTTGATCTGGAAAACCTTGCTTGAAATGGTCTTATATAATGCTATAAATAAAGACCCTGTGTTAAATTTGATTATCCTAGTGGTTTTTCTAATCCAGACATGCAGGTTTTTCATGAATTGACAGTCCCATTCCAGGTTTAGCATGTAACCCATTGTGTCCACTTGCGTTACATGCAGAACCTGCCCAGTTAAATGCACATAAATCGCAAATGATTTTGCAACAGTGGTCATTTTTGTGAAACGCTCTGCCTTGCATAATTAGTTCAATTCCCAGTATGTACCTGTGAGGGAATAAAGAGATATTAAAAAAAATAGTAGCGCATATTTTTCATGTCCTTTTGACTGCATTACATACAGATTTTTGTATTAACTATAATATAAAATAATATAAAAATGTGTTTTACCTAAAAATAGTTTCTCTTTTATCTCAGTAAGTATTTATTTTTCAAATAGACCCAAAGTGCTTCCAAACTTGTTTCATAACATTAGTCTACATCTGGTTTGAATTTTTGGCCCACGTGTCCCGTTTTTAGGGACCAGTTTCATAGAAGCACCCTTCTAGATTGTTTTTCAACCTTGGGTGTTCATAATATACACTACATGTCACATGCTATTGAGAACATGAGGGTTTTATGTCACTCATTTGAATGGACTTTAATTCATTATTACATGTGAACATTTCTTGTGTTGTTGACAGGTTTTTGCCTCACATTTGCACTCAAAGAGAAAACCCAGATGACTTCACATGATACATCTCTGGTAAAGTTGACGATTCACTATGTTGTTACAGTGAAGAATGAAGTATTTCCAGAGTTATAAGTAAATACTGGCTCCACAGATCTACTCCTGCTGCCGAAAATAAGAAGGGTAAGAATGTTTCATAAGATTTCTCTTATTTTGTTCAGAATAATAACCAAGATAAGAGGAAATCTTAACAAAATAAGCACTAAATCAACAAAATGAACAAAATGAGTACTAATTTATCAATATTTTCCTTCTAATCTTCTAATGTTAGCGTTATTTATAACATTTTAACCCATAAAGACCCAAACTGCCACCGGCGACCAAAACTATATATTGATCTAAAATGTTTAACACCTGTTGATCTACTACTCCGATAACCTTCACCAATTATTCTAAACTTTTATGAACATCTACATGATCAGTAAATTCAAAATAGGAAAATACATGATTTTCACTGAAAAAACACAAAATGCAGAGGATAATTTTATAAGAAATGGTGATAAATCACTTAAGAAAAGGCAAATATAGACAAAAAACACCAATTTTGGAACTGCCAGATAGGTAGCACTGGGTCTTCATGGGTTAATAGCATAACTCAGGAAATAACCTTCTCAGCATGACTCTTACTGCTCTTGTAAGAATAGTAAATGGCAACACGCAGAAAGTCATGTTTTCTTGTGCAGATTTTCTGAAAATGATGTTAAATTAGACAGGGACCCTGAGTATAACACGTTTCAATCCATGTTACCCCCAAAAATATAATTGTGGCAATCTGTCTCTAAAATAAGGATATAAATCTGAACAGATCCTCATAATGTGGAACACGGGTTCATCCTAACCTTGAATCACTTGCCTGGTAGTAAAACATTAGTAATGTTTATAAAATACAGATATCTTTGTCATCATCAGTGTTGCCCAATAAATGAAATAACAACCTTCATCCCCTCATGTTAGATACACTGACCCTCATTATGCTGTCATGTCCACGAGCTGCAATCATTTTGTCTGTACAGCTGTGAGGTTTCCACATCCTGGTCCCTGATTTGTGCACTGTGTGTTCAGTGGAAAAGTGCGTCACGCTGCCGGTATCCAGTAAGACTGGAGGGGAAGTATGTTTTTAGTGGCAGCGAAGCAGCCGGCCTGATGTCTGAACCCCTGACCGTTGACTCTGACCTCGACTCTGAGCTGCAACACTACCAGCGAAAGTGAGAGAGCTTTTACTTCCCCTGTCAGCCGTCCACCTTCAAGGCTTGTAGTACTTTAAATCCTGCATGGAAGGAAAAAGAAGTTCAATTCTTAACCCATAACGACCCAAATAGCCACTTGCAGCTAATATCATCAACTGATCTAAGATGTTTAATACCTGTTGATCCACTAATTCTATCAATCCATGTAACTAATTGGTGTAAATACAGTTTGTCATCTTTTTATGGTCATCAGATATGACCCATTTGGACGTTCAGAGGCTCTGTAGTGAACGTGGAAACACTGTCATCTTCTATAACATTAATTCACCAGTAAAACCCACGGAGTTGGATCATTGACAGTGGATGGAGACGCTTGGTTTATGTTCAGTTAATGATAGATTCTGTTGAAAAAGTCACATTTTCTAAAAATTTCTGTTTCTGATATTATGACAATTAATTTTAATCAGTTTTTTAATGAACATCTACGTAATCAGTGAATTCAATATGGGAAAATACCTGATTTTCATTGAAAAAATGCAAAATACAGAGGATAATATTCAATAAATGGTGATATATCACTTAAGAAATGTTAAATAGAGAGAAAGATTATTTTGGGAACTGCCACAAAAGTAGCACTGGATTTTCATGGGTTAATAGTTAAAGTTTCATCTGTTTCATCTGTATGTACAACATGCGACATTTTACTAAATGTAAGATTTATATTATTACAATTCAACTGACAAACATTAAAATCACTTGAGGTTCAGTGTTTTGCTTAAATACACTCTTACATGTGAAAGTCAACCACAAATGCATCCTTTCATGGGCAACCTTTCTACAGTCTACTGTGATGGAATTTTACAAAGTACATTGGTTCATTTTCAATACTTACTGCTCTGTTTACATAGGACAAATATGAGATACATGTACTTTACTTGAATATTTCCATTTTCTTTTTACACATACAAAATGCACTGTTTTTCAGTGTTCATTTATATTCCAAATATATATTTTATAATCTGCTTGGATTCACTGGAAAATGCACCTGGAAAAGTTTACTGTTTAGGGATAAGAAGTTTTCTCAGGACATCAGTGCTACAGAATATGATGTAGATTAAACTGCCAACAATATACAAAATCTGTCCAAAGTAACTCAACCATGAACATATACAGGAGTAAAATGAATCCAAAAAATGTGTGAAGTAATAGAATAAAAGGGGCAGTGGGCATTTTAATGCACAACACAGTACACAGCTGATGATACTTATAAACCTTCAGCTACTCAAGTAAGGTTTTTAACGCAGAGCCATAATTTGTTGTGGAGTACATTCATAGTGTACACACTGTACTTTTATTTTAATAAAAGAGCTGAAACTTTGTAAATATATTATTAATAGTAATATTAATAGTAAAACATGATTTAAATCTAAATTGATATAAATATTTAAATAGATTTCTTTTTCTCTTTTATATTTCATGTTCCACACTGTACATTTTCAGCCTGTCACCCATACACTTTATTTTTGTAACTTGCTGCTGCCAACTATGAAATTTCCCCGTGGTGGGATCAGTAAAATCTTATATTAAATCTTCTTTGTTAATTTATATGCCAGTAATGTTGGAAAAGGTTGTTACTGAAAAGGCAATAAAGTTCACCTTGTCCCTACAACCTAAACTTTAATATGAATTAAGAATTTTATAAGATATCGATGAATCACATGAGTCCTACTGGGAAAACCATACACCACAGTGGAAGCCCTTTACATTTTCAGTTTAGCCTTTATTTATACATATGAAGTTGTAATGTCATGATGTAACCAGACCTCTTTAACCCATAAAAACCCAGTGATACTTTTGTTACAGTTCCCAAATGATTTTTTTCTCTATTTCTACCTTTATTAACAGATTTATCACCAATATTTTCCCATTTGGTGTAAATCATGTATTTTCCTGTATTGAATTCACAAATCATGTAGATATTCATGGATACTCAGAGTAAATTCAAAGTTAGTTATGTCAAAACAGAGAAAAATGAGGAAAAAGTTACTATTTCAGCAAAGATATTGACTGAACGTAAAAACAAGTGTCTCCAAACACTGTCATTGATCCAACTCCATGGGTTTCACTGGTGAATCAATGTTGTAGAAGATGACAGTGTTTCCATGGTAACTACAGAGCCTCTGAACGTCCAAATGGGTCATATCTGATGACCATGACAAGATGACAAACTGTATTTTACACCAATTATTTACATGGATTGATAGGATTAGTGGATGAACAGGTATTAAACATTTTAGATCAGTAGATGGTTTGTGTCACCGATGGCTGTTCAGGTCTTTAAGGGTTAAAATTTGACACCTATATTAACACTTTTAGACTAATCTGCGCTTGAAAATGTTTCACTGAAACCCCTTAAATCATATGAAACTGCATACAACACTCAAGACCTTGTGTAAAGCTGCAAAGATCGATGAGAAAGGCAGGAAAAGACTGCAGCAGGCAAGTATGGTGTTTCCCTGGAGGGAGTACTCACTAGGTCTGGTGACGTTTAAGAGACAGGTTTGTATTTCATTCTGATCTGTCACTTCCTGTGGAGAAGTATGAGTACCCAACAGGAGAATTTGGGTACATTAGGAGAATGTAAAGGGCCTCACGTGTGATGGGTGGGACACTCCTCATACTACAGTCCACATAAAAGTCCTCTATAGCACAAGTTCAACTTAAAGAGACTTGTAAGAAGTTCATAAAGAAGTGGTTCTTAGATGATCCCTGTGTATCCCTTTTCCAACAAGGCACTCTGAGGGACCTGTTCAGACCAGTGCTTCATCTATAAGCTGTTCTTTGCATTTCAGCACTGTTTCTCCATTTTTTTAAACTGGTTCCATTCATTTCTTGGATCCTTAGTTCCAGCTTAAGATACAAAATGGATCATCATACCATCATATTACATCATCCAGCTCCACCTTCTTACAATTTTTTCTTGCATTATCCTCCCCAGACCCAGCAATGCCTTTTTGTCTACTGTAGGGGACAAGAGTCTCACAGCTTTACTTAAAAAAAAAGAAAAGAAAAGAAAACACTGTCCACAGCAAAGGACATTCCATAAGAAAAATAAAACATGTATGTGTAAAAACTGTTGCATGATGTTGTTTCCATTCATTCATTCATTCATTCATTCATTCATTCATGCATTTTCTGAACCTGCTTTATCCTCACTAGCATCATGGGGGTCACTGGAGCCTATCCCAGCTACTTATGGGCGAAGTTGGGGTACATCCTGGACACAACGCCAGTTCATTGCAGGGCTGACATATAGAGACAAACAATCACTGTCACATTCACACCTATGGGCAATTTAGATTAACTGATTAACCCATCAGTGCATGTCTCTGGATGGTGGGAAGAAGCCGGAGTACCCGGAGAGAACCCACGCAAACACGGGGAGAACATGCAAACTCCACACAGAAAAACATTGTTTCCAATCAAGGCAATTATTTAATGTAAAAAAAGCCCAAACCTTTACTTTCTTGGGTGTCAGGAGATTAAGGTGAAATCATCCTGCTTATTCTTTTTTGTGCTTCTCTTTGACACTAAGTAACTTACCAAATCCCTGCCAAATATTGGGTTTTGTTGTCAGATGCTGCACATTCTTTTTTCCACCACTTTCTCAGACATTGGTTTTGCTGTCTATTCTGTCTGTTTTGCACATTAGGACAAGGCCAAAACAATTCACTCTTCAAGTCAAGGAAAAAATCAACAATGTGTTGGTTCCTTCAGAAGTGGACCTTACTTTCTAGTGAATTATTCTGAGTTGAAGTGTTCAGAATGACAAATAAAACAAGGTGAATGAATGCAAGGGTTATCTGGTCCATGTTGGAAATGGGGTAACTGGTTTTGTCAGGGGTCGGGCTAAGGCTATCATAACTGATGAGGCCAAAAGACACCTTGTGACCATTTGTTAAAAACCAGGGCTTGAGTATTGTCCAAATATGTTGGACTTTGTAAAGTCAAAAGCAAAACTTATGAAGTGACAATAGTCTGCTGGGTTTAGTGGGAAAACAGAAATGTATACAGACAAAAGCACTTACAGCACATGATGAAATGACCTTATGATGCTTTCTTCCGTGTGGAAAAAGCAAACCAACTCTGAACTGGTACCAGCACCAGCCCAGATCTTCCACTAGGTTTGTGTTTATGGAAAGGGGGTAATAGGAAACATCCCTCTTGCTTATCCTCTCTACATAGAGGTCAGAGGTCAAACATGGGACAGGCAGCAACTCACATTCATCTAATTTTTTGTGAGATCATGGTGTCTGGTCTCTCCCGTCTTGCTGTTCCAATATGAGGCTCCACTACTGCTGTACATGTGACTTTTTCTAACAGAAGAGGAACCTCTGAAACAAATGTTAAGTGGACATGAGCAACAATTCCTCAGAAGCCTCTAAAATGCTCCTTCCTTGAATTAAGATTTACACAACAGCTTGAGTTTGATTGAGCAATGTGCATGTCATTTCACAATTGTAAAACCATTGGTGCCACAGTCTTATCTGTGCAGCTAAGTTACTAATTTAGCAACAGGTTGTCAAGTTGTTAACATGTCACATAGCTGTTGGCATACTCTTCACAGCGGCCACAAAGACAAAATTCTTAAAGGTATTCTGTTTTCTTAAAGTAGCTGTTGTTACAATAGAAACCAAACTTTCCCACGAGTAACTTAAACAGTCATGTTGAGAATTTCAGCTATTCTCTTCTGTTTTTGTTGATTATACGTTCAAATCTGGCTCTTAGGATGACTTGTAAAGCTCTACAACATCATTCAGACTTTCCAAATACAGTCAAAATATGTGTTGTCATTTCTTTGAAGTTGTTTTTGGGCTGTTCAAGTCATGCATAATGTCTGTGTCAGGTCTCTGAGTGTTTCTTCACTGTGGTGAGGATTCGGACACATCAGCTCCGGCTAATGCGGCGCACTCCACGAACTCAAATGGAAAAACAGTGTGTACGGCGTGTGAGAGGTGGTGGCGGGCCTTCGCAGGACGTTCTGTCTAAGCGAGAGTCAGGAAGAGTTTGAGAGTGAGTGGGATCCTGCTCCAGCTTATATACCCCGGTTATTTTTAACCACCCGCCCCTTGCTTATTACAGTGTTTCCCCCCTGGACCACTCAGGAAGCACGTTTGGCTCCTTTTCCTGCTCACACGCGGCCAGATTCAAACAGAATCAAAGAATGATAGCATTGAGGCTCTCAAGCCCCCCTGTTGGAAAAAAAAAAAAAGTCAGGAGGACGAAGGGGGAGAGAGAAATGTTTAGCAGAAAAGGTTGGCACGCGTCAGCGCCATGACATTCAAAGTGCTGGCTCCAGGCCCGCTCCAATTTCAGAAACCCTCAAATATTTGTTAAAAAAAAAAACAGCACAGGGGCAGGGCAGTCGACTCTGAACACACATATGTACCTGCTGGTGAGCGTTCAACATGGTGTTTTGTAAATTAGCACATCTAAAGGCTGCTTGAGTTTCAATAGTGAAGATAACAGTGACCTGTGCTGCCAGTAAACTCCAATACACAGACACACAGGTGATGAGGCTCTGCCCATTTCAATAATGCCTTGCATGCCACTGCTGAGCTGTTTACACTTTTAAGATCTAAGTAAACCAGTTGAAACTGTAAAACAAACAGAAACCAGTTCCCTTTCCAGGACTTGCCACTGAGACAAACAAGAAATTACTATTTCTTTTTTTTTCTTTTTTTTTTTTTAGTTGAAACCTTTAAGGGAAAACAATGTTTAATCCAACAGCTCACTAATTTAAAGTACTTTTTTATATTCTTGTGTTTCCCCTACTATAATAATGATAAAGGATGTGGAGTTTTTGAATAGAGCTGACTTGTAGTTGTAGAATATAAGAAAGTAGTAATATTCTATCACTTAAGTACAGAATGCCAGTAAAAATTCAGTTCTGTTTTTTTTAATACATCTATTTCAATCCATTTCAGATGTAAATACTATACTTTATACTCCACTACATTTGTTTGTTATTTACAACATTTACATATTATTGTGTGCTTGTGTTGTTTGCGTCACTTGTTGACATTAGTGAACTTCATTTAGACAGACAGACAGACAGACAGACAGACAGACAGACAGACAGACAGACAGACAGACAGATAGATAGATAGATATATTAAATTACAGGTATTATTATAGACTATAATACTGTATTTTCGATAGTAATAATGAATTTGATAGTAAACACAGTATAATTTATAGTGCATTTCTATGTTCTTCATTCCAATTATACATGTACTGACTTACTATCACAACTGTTGCTTGATATAAAGCAGAAGAATTTAAAGTCAATCAGCAAATCTATGTCAGATGTATTGTACAAAAAATTGTGTGTTTGTAATTCTATCTCTTTAATGATCTTATTTGTCATCTTTACACACATTACTAAAGTGAGATTTTAGGAAACAAAGGCCACATACTGGCCCATTCTGCATTCCACAGCACTTCTACATTAAGACAGTCAGTGTCTGGCTTCTACAGAACCCAAACATGTGCCTCGACAACCAACATAGCTTTCAGCAAGTGTTATGGAAACCCACCTTTTAAAAATATGCAGCTCACCCAGGCTAACATGGCAGAATAATGGCTACATGTGGATATAATTGAGCAAGTAGAGCACCAAGGGGGATGGGCCTCAATTTATTAGCTGTTAACACCAGGAATCATACCGGTCCCACTTGTCTCACACACACACACACACGCACACACACACACACACACACACACACACACACACACACACACACACACACACACAC
>JAPQRP010000011.1:807901-833338 GCA_037367295.1 Apogon hyalosoma
GGGTTGTGGTTTCAATTAGATACAAAGTAAACTCAATGTGTCTTGTTCTTCTGACTTATTCAAGTGTTTCCAAGAGCTGTGGGATTCTGAACATTATGAAGCATTCTATACGTTCTAAATACTACTAGTTGTTCAGAACAAATTCAATATTTTACTGATGACATTTTGATGATCTGTTCATTATTCACACAGTTTTATATTTCTTTTTCTGCATCTGAAATACCGATTAACTCTCAAAAGAACAAAACTAAATAAGTGCAGAAGCTCGAATTGCATCTATGTGCTTTATAAAGTTAGGTGAACTGGACTTGATCTGGTTATTTTTGTCTCTTTTGGTTTTTCAGAGGTTCTAAAATGAACATGTGCAATTTATGATCACAGGTTTGTTAGACGGTTTGTTCAGTTGATTATAAAATTACTTTTGGAAAACACCAAAGATAATATAGGATAAGGGCTTTGACAAAAAACGAAACAAAAACAACCAAAAGCAAAAAACACCACAAACTTCCTGAGGTTCTGTTAGAGTGAAACAATTTTTAGTCACATTTTTCTCCACAAATATCAGTAAATTTATTCATTCTCAGTCATAGAAAATATAAAATCTGGATCAGATGAAACTTTTGGTTCATCTAACCTGCCTGATACAAAAGTGTAGACAAACACGATAGATACAGGAGAAGTCTAAAACATAGCTCTGGGCTGTACAGGGTTAATAAGAAGCAAATATAAAGTTACAGTCTGTTAGATTTTGAAGAAGATCCAACAGCAGAAATGGAGTGTTAAATTTATAATTATGTTGTCATTAGTGCGTAATCACATGGCAATAAGGATTGTGTTTTAGTTAAATTAGACTGAGATGAATAGTTGAAAAGAAATAATATTCTCAATTGTTTTTTTGGTCATTTTATGTTTCTATTTACCTTAAATATGAGGGAAAATATTACAGAATTCCAACTTCCTTACATTTATATTTTTCCAATAAGCTCTGTTAAGGTTACTTGATAAGTTCATAGAGAAAATATGCTTCTATACATGTATTTACTGCCTGTTTCAGTGACTTTCTCCAACAGCTGGAGACCTATAGGAAGTGCTAGATAAGATAAACTACACATGGAGACCTATATTTCCCTGCTGTGTTATAAAACGCCTTGGCATGTATTCAGTCCCTCCTGCAGCAGATCAGATTAAGCTCTGGCACATCACCAGATTCAATAACCTCTATAACAGATCTTTTATTTATTCTATCCCGCGATAAGGCCTCGACTTCTGCAAACAATTCATTCATTCGTTCAAACGTGTGGTTTGGGAAAACAAAAGCAAGTGGCAGTCTGGGCTGCACCCCTGCAGGTCACATGAACTTTGCAGATGAAACATGTGCTAATTACCTCACGTTGGTCATCATGCCTAATCCTACACAGAACAACTGGGAGCCGCAAATACTTGTCTGCGCCCAGAAGATGTGAAGGACTGAACATTAGGGAGACAAGTCACAGCACAACAGCACCAGCAATTATCTGTTTTCATTTCTTTGTCCTGTTTCACATTAAAATACCTCTGTGATGAACTTATGATGAGTAATAAATAATGAGACGTCCATGTGCAGTCTTGTTCTGCTCGCTATGATCACTGAATCTAAATTTTCTCCTGGTAGATGTTCACAATATTCTTTAATAATATTTTTCATCGGTCAGTATTTCCTTTGAGGTGCACATTAACTGAATAATGTTTAGCATGTCTTATTAAGCTTGTTTGTTTTGAGTAAACGAATGCCAACCTAAAACAAACTCCTACAATAAAGCAGCCGCTTCAGTTTTGTTGTGACTCAATGCAGAAATTACAAAGGGTTTATTTCTGCATTACAAGGGAAACTGAAATTTTTTTTTTTTATTATTATACTCATCACACTCATGTCTAACAAATGTGGGAATTACTCATACAGAGGTTAGTAATGTTATGAAAGCTATAAATGGCCATAATATATTGTATTCTGGAGTTAACCAATCTCAGTGACTCACTATGTGCCAGCCTGTTTATTTCTGTTTTTCAATATGATTTGGAAGAAAATTTTGTGAAATCATGTAGGAAATATATGCGAAAATGAATGAATGAATGAATGAATGTTGAAAATGAACTGAATATAATGGTTATTATGTGAATATAATGGTTAAGATGTCCAATACAAGACTGAATTTTTGGCTTTGCTGGTCATCAAGGCACTGTTGTCGTTTACTGCTATTTATCAAAATGCCTTCATCAGCTCTACTCCAAAGTTGACGCCTGTCTTAGATGCCATTATAACAGCCTGTTTACCGCAATAAAACGTAGGTCAGTTCTTCAGGAAAACCCTTCTGCTGGCTCCATCGCTGATCCTCTTCTGCTGTTAAACTGTTCAACACTAGCTATTGTCTAATTTAAAATGGAGCAAAGTTGACAACTGGATGAAAATAACAATGGTAGAAAACACACATCAAAACACACTTCACATCTGCACAATGTTAAACATTTAACTTTTAGTTAAGTTTGAAGATTTTAAAGCATCAAAAATAGCCAATTAAAAAAGCATATTAATTAAGATAAAATAATTCTTTATAGAAAGCTGAAATCCTAATGTCAGAAAAATGATGGTCAATGACAATAAATAAATAAATGTTTTATGCCATTTTAATGCCATTTTAACCGTGTCACATGTGTGTCTATTTAAAACACAATTTAACAAAGATAGATAGATAGACAGATTTTGTACTTACTGCTTTTACCAAATGCTGTTGTAGGACTAACAGAGAGCCAATGTTTCTGGCAGTCCACTTGTACCACAAGGTTATTTTACTCTGGAAAAAAAAAAGATGATGATGATGATAATGATGTTTGTCAGTTTAACAGATAGTTTGTTGTAAAAATTTTGAAGTATCAGTTGCAGATAGAAAAGCTACGACTTAGTGTGAACCTTCTCAGTTGACTGCATCACTTGTCACACATGATACACAGCTGTGATGGATAAGAAGGTTGCAAACTCAATCTTGTATTGTGTATTGAAACACAGTATGCAAGGACATCATAACCCTTATATTCACATAATAATTTTTATTTTCAACATTCATTCATTCATTCATTCATTCATTCATTCATTCATTCATTCACATGATACACAGCTGTGTATCATGTGTATCATCGACTGCCATCAGCAAAACAGCCATAACCTCAGCATGTGTCACCTTGTTCTTCAAGATCAAGGTGAAAACCTATTAAAAGAGGTGAAAATCCCTACTGTCTGGTCATGTGTGAAGCTGCACAGACATATTCAGCAACTCTGAATAGATCATGAAGAGAGAAAATTCTGATGCTGTCAACCAACACGACTTTTGGGAGTATAGTCTCTATTTACATATTTTCACGTTCTGATACTTAAACAATTTTACAACAGACTGAGATTTTCTGGACTTGTAAAATTGTCTGTTAAACATCATCATCATTTTTTCCCCAGAGTAAAATAACCTTGTGGCACAAAAATGAAAGTACAAAATCAAAATAGAAACATTACTGACAGTATAATCACACAATTTTTTTTTTCCACAGTACTTGTGCATTGCCGAAAAAATGCCCAGAAGTATAAATTATCAGCAGTGTCATTTAGAATAATTTTTAGCTCCATTGAGTTTACCTTCAATGTGCTGTTTCCACACATTGAGTTGGAAGTTGTGTGTCAGTACAGTCAGAGTCAGTGACTTTAACTAGTTACACCTGTTACACAGAAAAGACTCTGTGCTCCAAGTCTTTTGTTAGATGATGCTGAAACTGGAAACACTTTCAACTCAAGTCAACGCCTACACTTCATAAAAAATCCCAAAGTGGACAATGAAACTTGAGTTGTTAAAAATTTTATAGAGAAATACCCCTGCCTGTTCTTTCAGTCTCGTACACGAAAGCAAAGTCAAACATTTACTGATCCTAAAAATAAATGTTTTCTGGCTATTGTATAATTACACGGCACGGGGAGCGGGGACGTTAGCGTGTAATGCGATGCCTTTTTTGTGTGTGTTTGTGGAGGGAAGGGGTTGCAGAAAGAGGAGGGAGCTGGGGCGGGGGACTTTGGTACAATATAATTAAAATAGGATGGCCTTCACAGGGCTCAACATGTTATTGTCTTTTCAACCACAAAAAGACGGTGTTTAAAAATACACATGTGACTGAGGGTTTTGCTTTCGCCTGCTATTTTACAGAGATTTGATGAATGAATTCTGCTTTAAGGCAGGGATGCTGATTAGCGTTTTGATATTCAGCAAAACGGCTTTGGTACAATCGTGTTCTTATACTTGCCCATACCAGTTGCATGTATGTCTACTGTAAACCTGTCAACGCTACAAATCTCATCTCTTGAAAACTTGGGGTAAATCTTCAACCGCTGGTGTTCCCTGAGTTTTACCCTGGTCTGGCCAGTGCTTGCTTTTCTGACTTATGCAATTCCATCCAAGACGTATTTTATTGAAGTGGTTGCCTATTTGCCCTCACATTAAAAGCCTGTGGAATGTGTCCCTGGGTTTGCTGAGGTTGTTTTGATGTGTATTCAAAAAGCCTATGTGTGCAGAAGGAGCTCATTCACAGCTCGCAGGACTCAATGGCTTCATTTGTCCTTGAAGGTAAACACTCGCAGAGGAGGCCCTCAAATATGGCCTTTTCAAATGCCAAGGCCCCCTTGGCTCTCCATCTTATGTGACAATGAACAAATTCCTATTGAAAAGCACTTACTGTGCGATAGCACAGTATTGTGGTGCCTTCAACACACCTGAGTAAATGAATGAACAACATCAGTGTTGAACAAAGACGGCCTTGAACTGTAAACGTGACATTCAGGGATGATGCACGTCACTTGGACAAACGTGCCTCATTAGTCAGAGAAATCCATTTGACACATTGAATTTTGGCCAAAATAAAGACGTTTTGCTGTTACAAATCTTTGTCTCCATGGTGACCAGAAATTAAAACACACCTCCGCATCGGACACCAGCCAACTTTTAACACACAAGTGTTGCTGTCATTGTTGATGTCAAAGGAGAAGGAAAAACATTATCAAGACATGTGGAATCCACTTCTTACAATTACACAAATAACAGACAAAACAGACAGTCTTTCTAAAAATAACGACAAATTCCATCAGCAGCTCTGTCTGGATCTGATCTAATCAAAATACCTAACACATTTTACCCACAGGTTCCCACCACGCTGCAGTGAGTCATCACTGCCACCGTCTGTCCCAGGATGCAATGGGCCATGAAGCTCTGTGTGTTTTTCCGAGGCATTCCCAGGTGGGGTGTGTGTGTTAGATTGTCTATCATGTCTGTCATTGTATTAATCACACGCAGGGACAGCCCACATGAGATCTCAATGCTTTCGAGGTAGATAAGCACAATCACTTCAGGCCCAACAGTAACAACTGGAGGTCTGAGACTGCGTAGGTGTAAAGATGGGTTACTGCAGTGAAGAGTCTCATATTCACATTAGCACCTGTAAATTTCCACTGTGATCAAAATGTTGATGCAGCTGTGCAACATCCAACACAAGCTAGTGTCCTCATACTTAAGATAAATAGAGTGTACTCTTGCATGACTAGAACTAGAATGCTATGAGACAACGTTGTTCCTTGAATGACAGTTTGTTCCACTGTCAGATATTCAGACAAGCTGCCAAGGCACATGTTAGCTTTGCATTTGCTATTATTAGCAAGAGAGGTTCCCATGTAGTGAAACACTGATGGAGTTTGAGAATGTCAGCGCATGAACAATATGAATATTTTCAGTCATCTGCATTTTGCTTCTTTAATTTTATCCAGTTTAGCAAAGGGTGTATTCACACCTACTTTGTTTGGTCCATGTAAAACAGAGTTTATTCCCTGGAAAATCCAGATTTTTTTTAAAGGTGTGAATACAAACATGCATGATTCGAATCAGACAGACAAGCAGACCGAGACCACCTAGAAGAGGTGGTCTCTCCAACATGAATTAAACATGAATTTCACACAGATTCCATCATAATGCATTTATTCTATAGACATATTTCATGGTAGTTAAGTAAACATTTTGCATAGCTTTCTGTCCTAGATAGTCATGGCTCCTGGAAGTATGAGTGTATCTGGAGTAATGTTAGCTTTATGTAGCATTAAGTCTATAGCCCCTTTTCCACAGCACTTCTGTTCTGGGAATATTTCACCTTTATTCTGTATCGACGTCTGTGTAAATAAAATGGTGGATCATTTGGTCCCACCTCTGTCACGGCTCTGTAACGCCTCTGGAGGTAGTAACAGAGCTGTGATAAAGGTGGAATCATGATTCGGTAACATTATGTAAATGGAACACCTCTTGCTCTGCAAACAAGGTGTAACGTTTTGATGACGTATTGTGAGTGCGACCCCCATGCCAGGAGAATTTAAAAATGAGCGCAACATAACGCGACCAGAAAGATGTCAATCTGGGGAGACGCCGAGATCTGCGAGCTGTTGTCACTTTGGGTGGAGGACTCTATCCATGCTAACATTTGTGGAACGGTGAAAGAGCCAAGTCTGGAGATGCTAGCAACACCGCTATTCTCGGGGTATTTCCGACACGCAAGTTATACGTCACACTATACGCTGCGTCACCGCCCCTTTGATTCCAGAACGCAGGTCCGCTGTGTAAAAGTCCAGCCTGTCTCACCTCTGCTACTCCTTTGGCTTGGCTGTGGAAATCGGTCGAAGGTGGAAAAAAGGTGGGATCAATGTCTCACCTTTTTTCTAGGATCTCTGTGTAAAAGTGGCTTATGTTTCATTATGGTTTTTGGTTCACACTTTTCTTGAACTGAGCCTGTCATGTTTATGTTGCAGAGAAACTATGAACAAATCGTCCAATTCTACTTTCCTTCAATTCCTACACATTAAAATTGTGTTTTAATTATCTCACTGTATTGATTATTTTTAAGTTGAATTTGTACTCACACTTGAGTAGCATAGTTACAGTTACACAAATACAAAAAAAAGATAATGTGACAGATGTTCTACAGGTCGTCCTTACCCTGAGAGAGACACTCAACCTCCTGAGGGACTTTAATTTTAGCAGAGACTAACCCTCGACAGCGGGGCAGAATAAACTGAGGTAGTCTAAAATCTTTCCCTGGTTTAGACAAAAGCTCTTTTAAAAAAAATGTTAAGAATTCAAAATAAAATAAGAGTGTATTTACAACAGAGACTTTTAAGAGAAGTTGTAACCATGAAATCTTTTACTTTTGTTAAGGGAACGTCAAAAGTACAGTGGGAGGAAGATGTTGTGTATAGAGACCGTAAATTTGTCCTTTATGAGACACTGTTAAGTCCCTCCCATCTGTGTTACTCTAATGTCAATGTGCTCTGTACTCAATTGAAGCTGGAAACAACACATGCCAAGTGCAACCCTCTCTGGCCTCCGTTTCTTCATTAGTTGGAACTACCAACAGTATTTGGTTTTATGGTATTTATATTGTTTATTGCCACGCCAACCAGAAATTCATAGCTACTGTTGTACTTTTGATAATATAACCTGTGTTTGCGGTCTCATAACGCTGTGTTTTATGATGCAGTGTCGTACTTTTAGGATTAATCTATCAAGTACATGTTTCAAAACCAATACAAGCTGAACCAAGGTTTTTGCTTCTACTTTTACTTACTCTTCTTTTTTATTGATTGTGTAGATAGGAGTTTTGTAGCACAAACACTGCTTACTTGTTGCTTGTTCATAGCATCTCATAAGGCCAGGACAGGTAATCTGATAAAGTCAAAGATATTCAGTGAGATGAATTCACAATGACTATCAGTGATCCATAACTATGATATCTGTGTTGTTATCTGTGATGCCTTGGTGATTTGCAGTCAAAATAAACCTACTTCTGATTAAACTTTTGATTTCCAGAGCACCAGCTTGTTTTCGAGCCTTCAGCTGTTCTACTGACCTGCACCAAACAAAGAAAAAGAAACTTCCTCTATGCACTGTATCAGCTTTGTCTGCGTTCACCCCATCAGCGTGCAAATCATGTAAATTGCAGGGAAGGGTGGGTACGTATGCTGTAATTTCAATGGAATATGTGTGCTTAAATTAGAGCGTGGCGTGGTTAGGGGGGGCAAATGTACCGAATCGCCGGGGCCTCTGAGTGGTGATTGGCTGTGTGTTGTGCTAAGAGACAGGGCCTTTCCACTGGTCGTGACGGGCGGTTCTGATGTGGCCGACCACGCGGCCCTGATGTAGGGTTGCATGTGTTCCTTGACCCTGACCATAATGGACAACTTTTACCCGCCGGAAGAAAATTACAGCCCCTCAGGAATGTTGCTGTTATTATTTTTCCTTCTTCCTATAAAATACACGAGGACATTTCAGTGTTTGAGCTTTTATAAAACTGTACAGGGAAATGAACTTTTTGGTTGTTGTTGTTGTCCGTGTGGGAGGTTAGCAGATGATTAGTGGTTCTGCAGATGAGTTTATGGAGATGTTTTGCTAAATGAGACAAGGACAATCAACACATTTGACAAATTTCTACCTCCCCAACACGCCTACTCGACTAATTCTCTGCTATGGCTGAAATTAATCTGTCACTCAATTTCGGTCAGATGCTGAGGGAATAAATGTCATAAATCGAACAACAGTGAAAGAACAGTTTCATTCAGAGGGAACACGAGTTTGAAGAGTAACTCAAACACTGTAACACATCTCCTGTTGGAGTAAAAAAAAGTAAACTACCCTGAGTTTTAAATGATCCACAACGTAGATCTCCTGGAGGATTCCGTCAAACTAACCTGTGCACGCTGGTAAAACTAAAAGTGACTCAATCAAGTCGACTCCATATAAAATGAAATTGCTTGATATATTTGGCTCTAGTCATTCGGGTAAATTTAATGGGAGCTGTAAGAAGTTAAATAGAATTACCGCATGGGTCAACACTAAAAGTGAGGCTGGTTTGGCTTCAGCGGGTCCAGCATCTGTTTAAAAGCTATATGAGCTGAGACAAATGGGGAACTCTGGCTCACCCTCAGCCTTCCCTGGAAAGGCAGAGTCTGAACAGCTCACAAACAGGTGGCAGAGCTGAGCTGTTTCAGTGAAACTCCTCCTCAGGATTTAGGTCAAGAGACATGGTCGAATTCTGAGACAGAAACAGGCTTTTTGGTCTTTAGTTCCTTTTTGAAGTGTGGAGATAGAGATCACTGAGATTAGTGCAGACTGAATTCAGGTAGATGACTCTGGAGCTCTTTTTGGAGAGTTAGTGAGGTACCATTAATGATCATATCTGCTGTAGAGGATCAAAGAGCAGCCTCGGCCCCCCAAGGGACGCTGATGCCTCCTGTTGCTCCTCACCTCACAGTGTTTAGGAAAGGGAACGAAGGGGATGGGGGTGGGGAGGGGGGTGGAAAAAGAGACAAAGAGGAAATATTCAAGGAACAGGAGACAGGTAGACTTCCATTCATCTTCTGAATCCTGCAGGTAGAGCTGGATCTGTCATATTAATTAAGTCAGGTGTTGCTGAAATAACTCCATTCCCTGTGTTTCCTGGCATTTCTGTAAAAAGTATGAACCCACAAATCCACCTAAAAATGCACACTTTAAAGGACATATTAAAGGCTCTAAATATTTGAGTCCATTACATGCAGACAGTGCAGGGATTGAAGCAACAAATGATACACATCCATGTGATACAGTCTGAAGCTCGGACTGAGTAGACGTTAAAACATATGTTTCTACACTCAGTTAATCAACTGTGATGTTTACATAGATAAGAAAATACTCATGGTGAAACTCTGACAATTGTAGTGTTTTGACGGACAGCAGAGTCCTACTGGATGAATCCTATCAACTCCTTTGGCGTTCTCAGATTAATGGATGTAAATTCAGTCACTTTGTCCTTTTATGGTAATCACTCTCCATTTCCTTCTACTCTGTTATGAACAGCTACATATGTTTTCAGTAAAAGCTGTGAAATGTCATGATACTTAAGTTGTCGTACTCAGTTTGAGTGTTAAGCAGATGTTTGCTTAGCATGAGATTTATTTTAGAAACACAACAAAAATATTTCCTCTACAGTTGTTTTGGGTAAAACTGATGCTCTGATTCCAGTGAATTTATAAGACAAAAAACTCAAGCAGACAGTGAGTGTGAAGTTAGAGAGATGTAGGATATAAGATGTAGTTATGGCAGTAAAGCTGTTAAAAAGCACTACTCTCATTCTTACCAGAAAAGAATATTTTTGCAAATATTTCCTGTTCACATACTCAGAAGTAAGAGTCTTTGATTTACACATGTAATTTATTGCTCCACTGCCTTATGATCTCCTGTGGGCATTGGAGTAAATTGCCCCTCTGTGTAGTTGGAGAGATAGTGATCACAGCAGCACAAGCTCAGCTTTGGTGTGCTGACAGATGGCAGATGAAACTTTTCAGACACTGGTAGGTGCTGAGCGGCAAGAAGTCAATTAACCAGGGTTGAAAAGGTCACTTTAAGAGGATCTTTCACCTCAGACATTTAAGCATCTGCTTTCATCTTCTTCATACAGCACAGCAACTTTTTGCAAACTTTATCAGGAAACATTACTGAGCTGAAAACTCACTCCTTTAGTTTAGTTTTTTGTTTATTTTTCTGAAATACAGGATTACAGAGGTCCTTGCTGGCTAGGATGCACCAAAAGTGATTAATTTTTAAACCAAATTAAGTCGCAGTTTGACTCTAAAATTACCAAACTTTATAGCCAACTCAAATTGAAGAAAAACAGGGGTTCCTCAGTGGTTTACCTGGTGGAGCACATACTGTAGACTGAGACCTTATTGAAGGACAATTACTGCATGTCATTCCCATATTTGCCTCCCCACTTTCCTGGGACAAAAGCCAATAAATAAATCTTAAAGAAAAAACTGAGAGTGAAGTCAATGATAATGTGTCTTAATGTGTAATACCACTGATGGCCACTAGATGCTGGCTCCAAACTTCCATTGAACAATACATTTTATTTGAAGTAAGTGCGCTGGTGGTCATTTTAAAATTCTGCTCCACATTTAGGAATTTAAGAATTTTAGATGAATCTGCAGTGTGTGATTTTGATTGACAGCTCATTGACACCATGGTAACTCTTTTAATTTAAATTATTACAGTCTATGTACGTGAGTTAGGCAGAAATCTTATTAAATCAAAGTAATGCATTAACGTTTTATTACTGAAATAAGCAAAACTTTTGACTTCCTCTAAAAAATGTAAACGGAAAAGTGAATGCTGTTGAATTTGTTGTTGAATGCTGTTGAATTTGTCTCTATACACCAGGGTCTTTCTGTGGGGAGTTTGGATGTTCTCCCTATTCAGAGCAGGTTTCCTGTACGTCCTCTACTTTCTCCTGGTAAGAAAATGCTTAGTTAATTCTCCTGTCAGTGCTCTTGACCAAGGTGGTTTTGATCTGGAGTTCATCTCTGGTCACTCACTTTACTAGTAAGGGTTAAATGCAGAGGTGGAATATTCCTTTTATGGATAATATGCACAAAGTTTACATTTTACTTTATGTACTGGTTCAGTAAGGCACCTGTTCTGAAGCGAAACAGGAACATGTCTGAAACAGTTTTCTTTTACATTATTATTTTTTTTCTTTCCACTTTACTGTGCTGCAGTGCTGTTGTACTTTTTAAATCTTATTCAGTCTCGTTTAACTGTATTAATTCGTAAGGCAAGTTTTTGTCAAAGGAGAAATCAGGTCTTAAAAGCTGAGCCACAGGAGGAGACTATCCAGCCAACCTTTTAGTTTGTTCCCAAACAATGTACCTTTTTGTGAAGGAACCCAGAGCTTATGAGTTATACTTTGGTCCCAACAGAGACACAGATATATTTGTGGAGATGGTTGAGTGAATACCTATGCAGATTTTTTATCTGAATCCCTACAATGACTCATGGATCTTTGGATCCATTTACTCGGATCAGTTGAGTCTGACCACATTTAAATTTCAAATGGCGTCATGCACAAACCTCTTGCAACTTTTACAACTTAATAACAACACATACTCCTACAGAGGCTGCCAAAAGTCAAATTAATTACAGTAAGGAGTTGATTTATAGGGAGGAAAGAGACTGATTGAGCCAAATCCATCTGTGAGCCCAACAGTCTGACCTAGAGAGAGACGGTCAAGTGAATCCCTACTTAGATCTTTTACCACAGATTCACTCTGTGAGTCCTCTGATTCAGATTTGTTCTTCCAGGTGTGATTGGGCAAGTGACTGAACTGATTCGTACAACCCGGATCCTATCAGTGAGTGATTCAGAATGATCCACATCCTTAAAATAATCTGAGTTTTCCATCAATTATATTTGGTCTTCAGTAATTAATTTATTCAAACTTGAATATATTACTGTCTCCATGTTTATTAAACTGTTTTTAAATAGTTTTGCTAAACAGATCTCTGCTAAATTGGTGCAACCTGGTCACTGATAAAAACAAAAAACAAAAAAAACCAAATAGATATATAAAAGAAAATGCCTTTTTTAATATTTGCAGTTTTCATTTAAGACTCATCCCTATAGGACCACTCTACTGTGGGCTTTAGTTAATGAACTAAAATCTCACGTCTATACAAAAGCATTCAAACTGCTAGTGAACTTGTGTGCCAGTGTTTTCTATCCATTGTGAAATCCTAATTGTTACAATACACACCAGGCAATAAATCAGTCACAATAATTATAGAGACACTAATCTCTTTAATTGCTCTGAGGTGGGCGAAGGTTGTCTCCCTGTCTACGCACCTCACACCACCACATTCTGCAGACGTTAATCTACGTGGGAGGCAGCAGGAAGCCGCCACACCTCCTAATATACAGTAGTTACTCCATCCGCCTGCGATATGAAGACATGCTGTGTTTGCTGAAAGACTGGAGCAAGAGCTAATCTCATTAATCACATCTGCAGTAAGAAACAAGCGAAGATGTGTGCAGTTATTTTGGTAGTGTGAATGTGTGTAATTCTCATTTTAAGTTTTTTTTTTCTTTCTTTTTAAACCTAAAAGCAGACAGATGTTTGAAATATAAAACCCTCTGTGTCTCTTGCAGGAGCACATAGTAAGATAACCACGTGTGCAACCACTCTACCCAAAATCATAAATGGGGGGCGCTTTTAAAGCCCTCTGGAGAGACCCCATCATTGCACCGCTGAAACATATACCCATCAAACAAGCTATTTCTGGTCTTAGCCGCTTCATGTGGTTGAATTCTATTTTTGCCTCACCCTTGAATTTAAACTGAATGATACTGTATACCCTCACGACGCAACCCTGACCGTACTCCCTTTGCAAATTATATGAGGGGGGAATCATCTGGAGATAGGATGAATCACAGTAGGTTATCGTAACCAGCACAAAGTCAGGCAGAACCAGTGGTGTATGCGTCTTCAAACCCCTGTCCCAAGGATGCATCCCAAAGGTTTATTTTTACTCAGCTGTGAATGGTTATGGCAGCAAACCGCCATATGGCTGTAAGATTGAGTGGTCTTGGTGGAAAATGGGGACGGAAATTATAGAGGACGAGAACTGGTGTCACACAGGCCTCTCATTCCTCTTCTTCTCCACAACTGATGGGATAAATACACTAGGTTTCTCCGGGACTGGGAAACAGTAACTGGTTGGGTTTGTGAGGATACTGGTCACAAGCATCACCTGGCTTTACAAAACAACACCTTTACTTCATTCAGGCTGTGAAAGCGTTAGACAGCTTTACATGTTTCACGACACAGAAAAAACTGGGTTCATGGTGTGGATGTGATGTGAAGATTTCAGTCTTTTAGCTCAAATGGATTAGATGTCATACAGCAGTACAAGTTTCCTCTTGGGATTTTCTTTTTTACAGCAAAAACACAAACCAGTACATCAGCTGTAAACAATCCCCTTCTCATAGTGGGCAAAAAAACTCTTATCTTCAGTATACAATCAGCAACAATCGACATTTATTTCCAGGTCAAATGACTCTGCAGTATTTATGGGTATTTATGGCTCCGTCTCCGATCAGCAGCAATGAAACATTACATTGCATCAACTATTTTTCACCCCATTTCTCTCATGACAGTGTGACAGAAGGCATTTATTATTTATGTTCTTTTTTACAGGCCTTGTCATTGGGGAAAATGCAACTGACATATCAGCATGTGATATCCAAAATAAAAAACAGAAAGGTAAATCCAAGGGTGTCACCTATTTGCCTTTATACACAATTAAAGGGTATACGCATCTGATTTTGTTGTACATATGATATTAATAGTGAACTACAGTTTTGCTTCCATCCAACTGATTTTATTCCCATTTTCACATTAAAAAAGCAACGGGAATACTTGAAACGTTCCAAAACTTGCAAGTGTTGAAAAAATAGAATAGAATAGAATAGAATAGAAAGAGTGTCAATAAAAGTAAAACCTTACACCATGAATGAGGAGCTGCAGAAATAAACGATAAGAGTTCAAGGGTAAAAAGTAAAGCAGGCTCAGGTTTTTGTCCAAACATCTCTTTAGTCTACAGCTCATGTAGTAAATTTTTGTATGAGATACTGAATTTAATAGGCCATATTTAAATCATGATGATGAACATACGAGATGCAAAAATTCGATTTGAAGGTCCATCAGGTCACCCAAACACAATTTTTTGGCTTTTTTTTTTTGATCGTTTAGGTTGATTTTAGCCACGTTTACACCAAAACTAGCAGATGTTCCTTTAAAAATGAAATCTAATATATGTATTTTTGACACTTCTTTTTCTGTTAATACCCTGAGGACCTTTGCACACAAAAAAATGCAAACATACAAAATATTTGTGGGTGAATATTTCATATCAAAATTATTCACACCTGCAACAATGTGATTTTGCGATAGTTGTGATACTTGTTCAATAGAAGATCTGAATATATTCCTGCCAGGCCCATTGACAGAAACTGTAATGGATTCAACATCATCTGGAGCCTCATTTCCAGCCTCACATCCATCTAATCAACTGTCGTCTGTTTCTCTGGGTCTATGTCCAGTGTCCAGGCTAAAGAAACACCCATTACAAACTGAATTCCTCTAAGAAGATGGTCATGTGACAGAAACTCCTCGCTATCCTTTTAAAAAAGAAAAAAAATTAACCTTTATTTAACCAGAAAAAAGCTCATTGAAAGTAAAAATCTTGTTCAAGAGGGTCCTGGCCAAGACAGCAGCAGCAGAAGTTACACAAAATAGATATCACAGCCATATATCCACACTAAAAAATATATATAAAACACAATAAAAGTCAGTTCTAAACCCATACATAAATCACTAAACTAAGAACATACATATAAAACACTGTCAATAATTTAAAAGGTACTAAATGTCCTTAAAAGGGTGGTAGAGCTCAGTTCATAGAGCGGATTGTCCAGTGACCAAAGGGTTGGCGGTTCAATTCCCACTGTCCACATGTCAAAGTGTCCTTGGGCAAGACACTGAACCCTAAATTGCTCCCAGTAGGGTCTGGTAGCTCCTTCCATGGTATGAGCCACTTATTAGAGTGTAAATGTGAGGCTTTGTAAAGCGCTTTGGTGTATAAAATGCTCTACATAAGTGTAGTCCATTTACCATTTCAAAGCAGAACCAGATTCAATCAATTAGAAAAACAACTACATCTGGATTTATCCTTTTCCTGTTCATTTTGAATGACTTTAAATGTGTTTACAGAGACCAGTTCCTTAAGTTTGATCTCCTTCTGTAGGTTGTTCCAGACAGTGGGAGCAGAACATTTTCAGAAAAATTCTTATAGTCTAGATATTTGTCCATGTTGCTCCACACGACATTCACTTCATTGTCTTTATAACATTTGTCTTTCATACTAAAATAAACGTGGATAGAAATCACCAGGTCATTGTTGTTGTTACATGACGTCCAGTTCACACAAATTATTGGTTGATGTCTTTGTAATGTGAGAGCTCAGCAAAATCAACTTTGTTGCAAAAAAATTTGTGTTTTTCATTGAAGTATTTGCATTCTGTGAGAAAGCATGACTTTAACACCTGTTCAAAAAGACATATTGACGTAAAAATTAATTGCATCAGAAAATAGAACCAAACAAAACACTGTCCCCAGTGTTTAGGATCACATCAGAACCACTTTGTAGCCACATGTTAAACACAAAAAACCAGAGTCTAAGTCCAATGCAAGCATTCATTTTGACCATACATGTCTTCTGTTACAAGCCTAACTCTCTCCTTAATGCAAAGTACCGTTAATCTTTGCTCAGATACTAAAGGTTTAAGACAGCTACAGGTAGAAAATGGCCGATTTAACCCATAAGCACCCGAACAGCTGCCGATGACCAAAACCATCTACTGATCTAAAATGTTTAATACCTGTTGATCCACTAATCCTATCAATCCATGTAAATAATTCATGTAAAATGCAGTTTGTCATCTTTTTATATTCATCAGATATGACCCATTTGGACATTCAGAGGCTCCGTAGTGAAGGTGGAAACACAGTTATCTTCTACAACATTGATTCACCAGTAAAACCCATGGAGTTGGATCAATGACAGTGGATGGACACACTTGGTTTATATTCAGTTACTAATGTATTTTACTGAAAAAAATCACATTTTCTTCAGTTTTCTCTGTTTCTGATGTAATAACCCTCATCTGCATGATCAGTGAATTAAATATAGGAAAACACCAGATCTCTATTGTAAAAAAACACAAAATACAGAGGTATAATATTACAATAAATGGTAATAAATCACTTAAGAAAAGTTAAATGTAAAGAAAAAACTATTTTAGACCTTCCACATAAGTAGCACTGGGTCTTTATGAGTTAAAGTGATTAAAGGTGCCAGTGTGTTCAGTTTAGGGTGCTTTGTAAAGAGGTAGTCAGTCAGAGCATAATGTTTGGGGTTAAAATTATGAAAGATAAACTTCACTTCACGTTCTAACAGCTTTAAAGGCAAATCCTCATGGACTCAGCTGTTTTGACTCTGATCTTTTCCGTGCCTCATACTATCCTTTTGTAGTGGATTGCATGGTTTTATCATACATATTTCATAAAATTTCATAAGACAAAGTTTCATGAGATCCAACATTTTTTTTTCCTTGGCTGAAACCCTGATACTGAAGTTGTCCACCTGCGAGCTGCTAAATATTTTTTTTCCCTGTGGGTTTCAGGAGCACAGCTGGAGTGCTGTGTTTAAATTATGAGCTCCTTAACGGTAGTTGTTATGGCAGGACGGAGCAGTCCGTTCACGTTTCCCTGCTCAGACTGCCAGTGTGCATCAGGTTTCAGAGTAATTTAACGTTGCTCAAGATTTCGTTCTTTGATGTTCGACATGTCATACACGGCTTGATAGTCTTGGAGAGTTTGTTGCGGCACAGGACACGCTGTACTTTGTGCGTGTGTTTACTTTGCTGCTGTCTGTCCAGAGCTTGTCTCAAAGGCGTAGAATAAACAGAAGCCCAAACAGAGTCCCAATGAGACACAATGTCGAATCCAAAACCATTTAACCTCAGCAAAGCCCGTTGAGTGTATGGTAATTGTTGGTGCACTTTGAATGCAGCTATTGTCATGCATCTGCAAAGAAAGTGGAGTTGCAGTAATGGGACAATGAAGCCCCGCTGCAAAATGTCTCGAGAGTGACACTGATGTCAAACACATGTTTCCCCCCACAGCCCAACAGAAATAGACAAACCTATTTAGAGGACTGGTTTGCATGCAGGCTCCAAGGACTGATGTTTGCAATCTGTGAGCCACAGCGGGTTTTTACATGATCAGTAATTCAAAAAGTGGTCGGCCAAAGAATTCATCTTGTGCCTCTTTGTTTTGCTGTTGCCATGCACTTGTGCTAAAATATCGTTTGGTGCAATGAGCTGGCATTAAGACAGCAGAAAGTATGTCGGACCGTGTCCAAGGCCTATCAAATGTCCAGAGGAGCGAGAGGCAGGAAAAACACAAATATTTTCAGTAGCAGGGAGCAAAACCAAAAGGCGCTCTGGTGGACAATCAAAGTGAATTAGGGGGTTTCTGATGAGCACGTCAATGTTTATTACAGCTGTTACTGTCCAGATAATCTCCAGATGTAGATTCGGTCAACTTGTAGATGGTTAAAATAGCAACCGTAAAGACGTTTTTCCCTCTCCTGGCGCTGCTGTAGATCTGCGATTGTCATTACCCAGAGTGCAAGGTGTTTCCCTGTGCACTTGTCTGTCTTTATTCGAATATAAAACGTGAACTGAAGTTTACCAAAAAGCCCTTTCAAAGCCTTTGAAGCTCACATCTAACAGCCAGGTGCCCTGCGTCGTCTGAAAGAAGACAGGCGAGGATTTGACTCTCTATTGTGCTACAAGAAAAGACCTCTCAGTTTCCTCGCTGCCTCGAGCAACATTTACTTTGACAGTTTTGTTCAGGGACAGAAAGGAGTGAAAGACTTCCTCCTTTGCCGCAGAACATAAATTGTTCTTAATACTACATGAACACATTAAATGTTTCTTCTCTTTTATACATTTAATAAAGAAGGACATGTTTTTTTTCAGCAGGACTTCCTTCTCTTACAAGCAGATACAGCTACAGTTTGTTTTTCAGGGGGCTTTGTTTACTCTCTTTGGCCTTTGCATACAGTCGTCTAAGAAAAGCATTACTGAGACAGCCCTGTAGATTTTGCCCTAGGTTGTAAAGAACCATAATTATAGATATTTTCACATAATCCTTCAGCAGTGCAGGACATGCCATGGCATTGTAAACCCTCAACTTAGAGGAAAGACAAACATGTTCATATAGGCTGCTGGAGGAGTACCGAGGACATGACTCCTGTCCTGACACTCACATTGGATAAAAACACAAGGAAAGCTGGTTTACTAACTGACAAAACACACAGATCCACTGACAGTGAGCGTTGAGAGCCTTTCTTTGTTTTGGGTTTGCCATGACAGTATCCATGGTGGTTTTCCAGGAATATAAGCAAGCTGAACTCTGAAAAGCTGCGCTAGAAAAAAAGAAAAAGAAAAAAGTCAGACTCTGTAATACATATATTTTAGTCGTGTCTGAGGTTAGAGTTTCTGCTTCTATTAGAAGACATTTGTCCCAACAGACATATCTATGAGTGACTCATACAACTTCTGCAGCTGTGTTTGTGAAACGTTTGTGAGCAAATAAAAACCAGATGAAATATGATTGAGTCAATTACCTCTAAATACGAGAAATGTTTTAATGCAGGTTTTGGCTTATGGACAGTGAGTTGGATCAATACGTTAATATGCAACATTTGTCTTATTTAAAGTAAGCCTGAATGTTAACAAGAATTTCACACATATGATACACATCATGACACAATGCATTGTTGCACTTTAAACAGGATGAGGTATTGGGATTTTTTCATTGTCATTGTCATTGTATATAGCACACACTAACATATGCATAACATCTGAGTAAAAATGGGGATTTAGACTGACCAGTTAACTTAAGGAGGATGGATGGTGGGAAGAAACCAGAATACACAGACAGAATCCACACAGACATGAGGAGACCATGGCCGGGTAGGAATATAGATGTGAATATGAAAAGCTAATAGTTTGTTTCACGGTAACATCGTGTTGGACTCAAAAGCTGAGGTCAAAAAGGGGACAGTTTCAGCTCTTTGCTTCTGTACTCTTTGACTATAATGGAGAGTCACATACTTTACAGGTGACTGGACCAGCACCTGTGTTGCAGTTTGGGGGTTTCAATACAACATAAAGGAATCGATCACAAATTATTGCGTGGAAACCATTAATTAAGAATGTATTGCATTTTTGGGAATCGGTACAGTATCACAAATTATCATGGAGCAATTTAATTAAAGCCTGGAGTCATATGCAGAGTATGCAGTCCTGAACTAAGCTGGTCTGAAGTGGACTGAGGTTCCCTATGCAAAATGGAATGGTGCCAGAGACGCTTAAAACTGTCTGAAACTGAAAAAATAAATCCAAGGAAAACAAATGGCAGAGGAAAACTAATTATGACTGAGGCAGTGTGGTGACTCTTTGGTGACTCTGGATGCTAAGGCCACATAGGCCCATGTCCTACTACAGTCATGTGGGTTTGATTCCCGAACCAGGTCATTTCACCAAATTATCGTCAGTTGACACAGTATATTGTATGTTAGAGACCCACCCATTAAAGTGATCATGATTCAATAAGACAAGTATAATAATATAGTCGTTACATGTGAAACTCTGATCAGAGCAGAAGGATTTAAGAGAAGATAATGCAGAAAAGCTTCACTTAAGTACATGCTAAAGCATGCAAAAGTATCAATCTGCTCTGACTAATGACATTAGTCTGAAGTTAAACTTGACTCATACAAAGCTTTTATACCTCAGTTTAGTCCTGAAGTAGCAGCTCTTCTCTTTCTTCAGGAGATCAGCTCAGTAAATTCAGGACTAGGCTGAACCATGTTACACCCTGACTGAAAAAGCACATATCTGTCATTTAAAGAGCTGGGGTTTTTTTTGGCTTTTTTTTCTTGGAAACTCGACTATTATGATAAAGGGGATGTAAGTGTCCAGTGTTTCACAAGAAGAGTAAAAATGGGCAAAAGTAAAAATTAATGAACTACTAGTTGTTCTGTCTTGCGCACCTTGTGACCCCAGGTTGGGGTTGCAGCTTATATTTTGAGCATGAATGTGTAAAATATAGTCTGTGACTTTAACAATTTTACTGAAACTATGCATACAATTGAACCAGGTACAAATGTGAAATATCAAGAGTTGCAACACAAATCAATTTAACAGCCAAAATATTAACAAGTAAATCAATATCCAGTCAATTAAATTACACAACACATATATTATAAAATGATGAGAGCTTGCTGAAATGAGTAAGGTCAATGTGCTCCAGTAGCTGATCTGTTAGACTTCGACTGCTGATGAGTTAGTTTCCAAGGCAAAAGCGTAGCAAAACACCAACATGAGATCCCCTCATAGGAAGTAAATATAGCAATGGTGCCAAATGTTTACTAGGATGTGCACTTTGACCCAGTGACTCAGCAAGTAGCTGACCCAAGTCTAATGAGGCTGTATGAGCTACTGTCACGTACTGCACTGGGCCATGTGAGCAGCGACATGAGGCCTGGAGACTCTTCCAGATTACAGCAGCGCCTCAAGGCCAGGCAGGTTGAACACTCAGCTAGTCTTTAAACTAATATTGTTCTACAGTCTACACAAGAGGATGGAAATTTACCCACACTGGAGGAATACCCTCTTGTAAAACCAGCCCGGACCACCCACTGAGCTCTCAGTGTTTTTTTCAAACCAGCGTGACAACTATTTCAGGTTTTTGCAGGAGGAAGTACCTCTCATTCCACAGCTTCACCTCTGGTGAAATACCTTTTCTACGGTTACTGTCTCAAAGTGACTCATCAGCTATTTGTATTTCACAACTGAGAGTGAGAGGCTACACACAGATGATTATAGGGGCACTGTGCGTGCCTGAGAGGGGAACGACCTGGCTTTGACGTCACACGAGGATCAGAGTCCCAAGGCGACAGCAGAGGATTCCCCTGGTTGCTAGGCAGCGGGGTTCCATGTGTAGGTAAACACGGGGTTCCTCATGGCACACCTATGCTTAAAGTTGACACTGCCACGCTGTCAAACGATTTCTTGCTTCATCATATTGTTGAGTAACCATAGTTATTTTCCACTGACAATAACTATCTGCCATAAAATCTCTGAGCAATATGTAACGTTGGCATACCAACAGAATAGTTCACTGAGGGAAAGGTAAGGCTTTTGTTGTATCCACCTGTTTATCAGAATGTGTTATATATTTAATTTGGCACAAAGTGGAAGCTCAAAGTGTGTCATCAGCAAGTATTTTTAATACACGGACCTGTGGTTTCTAATTATTTTATGCTATAAGACTTTTCAAAAGAACAAAATGTTTAGGGTAAACCTTTATATTAGGCCATTCTCCATCAAGTAATTACTTATAAACATAAATTGTAGTTAATAATAAGCACCTCTGCTTATGCTGAATGATAATATGTGTAACTACTAGGCCAACATCACCTTAACTTAACCTTAAGCCCTGTGAGGAGACTTTGTTGTGATACTGGGCTCTATAAATAAAACTGAATCAAATTGAATTAACTTTAGCCGTAACCTTACAGTTTACCTTCAGTAATCACTTCTATCAATGAGCAAAATTCACTGCTTGTGAAGTTTTGTATGAATTCAGAGTAAATATCTTTTGCTCACTAAATGGATCATATTACTAAAACAGTTACTCAGCCATAATAGCAACTTATGCTTATGTAACAAAAAAAAACAAAAAACTGCTGGTGTTAATAGTCTCTAAATATGATAAATTAATTAATGTAAATTAATCTTAGGATAACAAGAAAAGATAGTGCTTTATCTTGTGCCATATGTCACATTTATGACAGTTAACAATATTACAATAAAAACATATTACTTGTAGTAATATATGTAAGAAATAGATAAAATAAAACTAGAGTAACTTTATAAATAGCATGTTATTGAAAAGATGCAAAGTACAACTTTACATAGAAATGATCTATAAAAATACTCTTAAATAATAAATTGTTAACATTGCATGATACTAGTTAATAACTAATGCTACGGCATAGTTTTTAAGTCTAAGACTTTGACATCTAGAATCTCTGTCCAAAAGAGCACTGTTGTAGGAACAGCTTAGATCCTTGTAATACATGTCATTCAATTTACAAAAGTTTGCTTCAAACCGACTTGATATTTTATGAAAACAGTGTCAGTGACAGCTAGCTGAATTTTCCAACCGAAAACATTTGTGAGAAAAAAACTTAGTAAAAGTTACACAACAGAATAACTAGTAGTCTGTAATCTGTTACATGTCAAAACCAATTGTAATCCTATAAAGCCAACACTGAGCGACTCATACAGTATGGAAATCACCACATCAGTTAATATCAGAATGCAGTAATTAGAGTTTTAAACTAGATGTAGAATATGTTTGTGAATAAAACAGGATTAAGAAGCGCTTTATGACTTATAATGACCCCATATGCTACAAACATGTATGTTAATAAGCAAGTAGTTAATGGTAAATGTGGATAAATTAATATCAAGCATTACCATCACAAAAATCTCCTGCTATACCCATTCAGTGAGTGAGAAATTAGTTTTGACAACCCTTCTGTTAATATTAGATAAGAGAGCATGTACGGTGTTTATGTTCAATATTTGTGAACATAAGAGAGGATACACACGTTGGGTCTGGTGAAATAAGAAGTCGTCTGTAAATAATCCCACTACATGAGGGATACGTCCACTCACAGAGGCCGAGTTTGTCCATGAATGCAACCTTCTCATCATGTGCCAAATATTAGATTCAAATCCTCTGCCAAGTATTACAGAATGTGCGCCAAGGAGTGGACCAATGGCTGCACGGCGGCCTTTTTGTGACTCACAGTTACACAACTTTATATTAGAAACTATCTCATGAATGTCTATGGAAGCTTAATCCTGTCAAAAATGCATTGACATCTTACTTTTAAAACAGAGCATTCGTGCAACCAGACAGTTTAAGAGACTGATGTAGATGAGACAAGAGTAATCTGACCTTAGTATGTGTTATCACTATCACTGCTCCACGGGACAAGGTGTCACACATACATGTGCACTGTAAACTGTAGCAGCCCTAGATAAGATTGGAAAATCAGACGGAAACATCGGAAACCCTTAGTATAGTATTGAACACAAAACATGTCATCTATGATGTTATCTATGAAGAATCTGCGACAGCTTTAACGGACTCTTTTTTATTTTTCTTCTTGAAGTTATCTGAGAAAAGCATGTTTGTGTCGAGGAAAAAACTTGAATGTTTTGGTTACAATCAGTCAGCTCTCTAAAGTCTTGGTGGTTGTGGAAATTAACCTGTTAACATCCACAGTAGGACTATTATTTCATGTACAGCACATAAAAATAACTTGGTACGAATCCACTGAAATGAAGCAAAAACAGTTATGGAAATACAGACTCATATGATCCCATGTTCAAGGAAAGTATGTAACTAAACACATTTTGTTAAGTTAAGAATTACGTAAAAAATAAAATTGAATAAATAACTAGAAAAGCAGTCGGAGAGCGCAGACCTCCACCAAGGCAGATCAGTCCCCCTCCCCCCGATCACCACCAAAATTTAATCATATGTTCCTTGTGTCAGTATCAACATTTCCTGAAGATTTCATCAAAACTCATCCATAACTTTTTGAATTATCTTGCTAACAGACAGACAGACAGACAGACAGACAGACTCAGATGAAAACATAACCTCCTTGGCAGAGGTAAAAATCTATTAACTTTTAGGAAGAAATAATGGGCAATACTTTTCATGTATTTGTATCAGATTTCAGGTGTGACTGTATTTTGATTAAATAATGATGTCTGTTTCTTTTTGCATCAATACTAGTATCAGGACACAAGTCATTAGTTAAATTAATAATTATATTTTTTTTAAAAATCTAGTCATTAAGTGCATGATTATGTGAATCTGTATTTACATTAGAGTGATCATTTATAACTACTCACTACAAATACTATGATAAAGGACTGTGAGTTCATCATCATTTTTTGTGTTCAATTTAAACCTGACATGGATGTCCGATCAATGTTGAGTTTATTTTTGTGTTTCTCCTCAGAGCACATTTTCTGAAAGATTAAGGGAGGTTTAATTGTTGGAGTCTAGCTTTTCTCCTTCTACATTACTAAGCTAACATTATCTAATGATGCACACCGATGTTGCTGTAGAGGAGCAAAAGCACAGAGCCATTCGGAAGTGAACACAAGAATTTTCATGGAAAAGCTGATCCAACAATACATGAAAGTCAGTGTTCAGGCTGTTATCATGGAGACAAATGAGATGGGTGTTATTTAAGAAATGGAGTGAACAAATGTCTACAAACCAGATCAAAGCACCATGACAGTGTTTAGTATGTTAGATGTTCACTGTGTCTACTTAAATGAAGATTAGGTTATATTTTGTTTAGTTCTGGGGGGGTGGGGGGTGGCAAGGGCATGGTGATGCAGTGGATGGCACTCATGCCTCACAACAAGAAGGTCCTGGGTTTGATTCCAACACCATTCGATGGGGGTGGGACATCCCTGTGTGGAGCCTGCACGCTCTCTGGCTTCCTCCCACCATCCAAACACATGCACCGATAGGTTGTGATGGTGAGATGAAGCCTCATGAGGCATCGAAACACTTGAGCCAACTGGTTCGAGAAAGGGTTCATTTCTCGAAGCTTCATGTGCACACGAAACCACCTACTGGCCAGGTGTATGATCACAGGCAGCTGCATCTGACCCACAGAATGTGTGACGCATTGAATTTATGTGTCTGTTATGGCTATGAATAACAAAATGTATGACCAAATAATTTCTCTACATAAATTATCACATATGTGTATAATAAAATATTTTTGA
>JAPQRP010000011.1:841110-883744 GCA_037367295.1 Apogon hyalosoma
TATGTGTATAATAAAATATTTTTGAATGTATTCTCTGTGTGTAAATTTCCCCCAAATGGTAGTATCATATATGGGAGACTTGGTTCAGGTTTTCAATGAAAATCCTCCTGTTTACTCTGGAGTTCTTTAATGCCTCTCTTGAATTAAATATCCACCTCCCAGTACTAAATGCTCCTCTGACAGTTTCTTTATTTCTGATACATTTACATATCATTAGACTCATAGCATAATTGCCTAAGTCATAGTTTTATTTAAATTGTGATATCTGCATAAAATGAAGCAGCAGTGTTAGTAGACTGAAGTTACACAAATATCACAATTTGGCCAAAAATACGACTTTGGCAGTTACGCTGTGAGGCTATTGATATAAACATTACAAAGCCGGTTTTAAACTTGTCAACTTGTGCTGCCTCCAAAACGCCTGCAGGAGATGAATGGATGTGGAGATGCATTCAAATGCCAGGTGTGACATCATGATAAAAAACATTCAGTACCGGCAGAAATGAGTAGGTCCTAAGACTGAATTCAAGTTCATTGCATATAACAAATATATACAGATAAAGAAAAATAAAGAGATAAAAAATATTTTTTTAAAACTATTAATGTGACTAATTTGTTGAAGTGATTGAATGACATAAATACTAATGATAATAGTAAATAAAGTAAGGAGTGTGCAGTAGGTGATATCCAATCACCTTAATCTGTGAATAGCAGCAGTGGCAGAACAAAGCAGCTTCATATAAAAATATACATAGATTCAGAATGACAGTGTGAGGAGCGATTACAGTAACTTCAGGGAATTGTAACATGTTTTTCAACCCATTTAACTCGCTGATTGTATACAACTACGCAGCACTAAATGGAGTCCAGCAAAAACTGTATGAACACAAGCACACACATCAGACCTTTAACATCCTCAGTCCAGCTGTTAGACATTAATGGGTTAACAGATGAATAACACCTGAACAGCCTTCACTTTCTCTGAGGCTACGGAGTGAATCATGTTCTATTCACAGACGATTCACACCTGCTCCTCAAAAACAGGTGCTTTAAGGAAAGTATGAAGAAATTAAAACAAAAAAAAAAACCTTCACTAGAACCCCAACAACC
Source organism: Apogon hyalosoma (assembly GCA_037367295.1). Classification (NCBI taxonomy): domain Eukaryota; kingdom Metazoa; phylum Chordata; class Actinopteri; order Kurtiformes; family Apogonidae; genus Apogon; species Apogon hyalosoma. The sequence goes on from JAPQRP010000011.1 coordinate 842,221, forward strand.
ACAGGTGCTGAGAACCAGTCTGGTGCTTCAGGTCATGGTGATACAGACTCACAACCTTCAGCACCTGTTTGACATGAGTCACATGAATTCACAGTATCGCAGTCCGCTCACAGGGCGAACTACACCAATGACCTCATGCAGGACCACTGCAGTCTGGCTTGGCAGGAACAATAGTAAGTCTGTGCCGGTCCATCCTGAGTTGCTCTCTAGAATGTCTGAGACCGTTGACCACAGCTTGAGTCATATCCTTCCCGAGTCTCCTGCGTGTTTACGGAGTGCTGGCGCTTAACTGCACATGACATCATGGACCTGGGGTATTAAGAGTCGTACTGTTGAACAGACCTACAGGATGGTGTGGAAAGATCCATGGAGGGCGAGCTCAGACCGACAGTTCTTCATGCCGACTCCATAACTTGCACTTGTTTTTCTTAACCTGCTTGTAAATGTTATTTTTACTAAGTATTTATGGTCAAATCAAACGTGTTATGTGTTTTAAGTGTGTAATCTTGTAACTGTGTCTAGTATTTGCTGCTGCCTATCTTGGCCAGGACTTCCCTGAAAAAGAGGTTCTTAATCTCAATGCAATTATTTTCTGGATAAATAAAGGTTAAATTAAAAAAAAACACAAAACAAAAACACAAGCCTGACACAGGAAACCCCTCCCCCTCCAACTGTCTGTGCAGTGATTTCCCTCTACTCGGACAGGTGACACCGTCATTGTGACCCACCCACAAATTGCACTGACCTCACACGTGAAATGACGCAAGAAGGCGACCAGAGTATTTTTCTAAATAGAAATTTAATGATTTAAAACAGTGTGGTTACAGACAGGGGAAGGGTAACAGGTGTCGGGTGGAAAAGAGGGATTCTAAACAACAGGTGTGTTGTTTACTGTGCAACTGAAACTGACCGCCCGTTTTACATTTCTCTGCAAAGCTGAATATTGAAATCACAAGTACAACAGCCACAGGAGGGCTTTGCTATGGCATGTTATCGATGGCATGAAACAGAGGTGATAATACAAAAACACAACTTAGCTTTTATGTAACTAAGGCCATGTTCAGAGGTGGCATTAACATGTTCTTTTCAGCATCTGACAAACACAAGTGGACAGCTCCAAGTACAAGAACGAACCAAATTAGAAATGGACAACTTGGCACTGATAATCAAGTTAAAGGACAGACATTGTCAGAATGTGAAGGGAGATGTTTAGGTTTTTTATCAGAAAGTCTAATCTAGCAGTGTTTTGCAGATGTGTAAATGTTAAAAGCCTACAGATGTATGTATAAGTGCTTTATATGTGAACTGCTGCCTGACACTTTTTTCCTCCAAGATCACATAATCCAGTTGAGATTCAAACACGTTTTTAAGCACTTAGAGATCACTGTTGTGCAAGTGAAGCTTTAAGTTGTCATACTGATGTTCAAGGTGTATTCATAGCATTAACTCGTGCCGAGTTACAGGAAAGAAACCATTCCACCTTAAAATCTGCAAAATCAGTGTTTTTATACAAAGACAAAAAATCCCCCAAACATGTCATGTATCATCATCGCTCCTTTGACAGTTTCTTTATTTCTGATGTATTTACATAAAAATGTTACAAAGCCGGTCTTAACCTTGACAGCTTGTTCTGCCTCCGAAACGCCTGCAGGAGACGAAGGCTTCAGCTAAATGTTATGTGATTATGTTGTATTATATGGAAAAAAAACAGGTGCGAATAGATGTACTTAGAGCTGTCCCCTTCTGACTGGATCATGATTAAAAAAAAAAAAAACATTCAATAACGGCAGATATGAGATGGGCCTAACACTGAGTTCAAGTTCATTACATGTAACAAATATATACAGATAATCAGCAAATAGAAGCGGTGGCAAAACAAAGCAGCTTCATATAAAAAATACGTCGATTCAGATTGACGGGCGAGTGTGTGGAGCGATTACAGTAACTTGAGAGAATTGTAACATGTTTTTTTAACCCATTTAACTCACTGATTGTGTACAACTCAGTGTATCGCTTGGATGTAAACATTACTCCTCTTTTGTTGGCCACACAACAGTACATCATGTCTTTCTAACGCCGCTTAATCAAAGGCCCTATCTAACATTTGCATTGATCAGAAATTAAAAATAACAAAAAAAATAAAAAATAAATGCTGATACTGACAGTCCTCTGGTCTCGTGACTGACACCTGCCTATGCTAGCACATTAGCGGCTCAACTCCGCCCCCTCAGATTTCCACCTGCCCGCCGCCTGCTGAGGCGCTGCTGCCTACTGGGTCCGGAGCTGGTAATCTGAGGAGGAAATGGACAGAGACTTAATCAAATGTACGAAGAAAAAGAGAGAATCAGAGAGAAATCAAGTGGAGGCAGCTGATGCTTTCCACCCAGAATGAATGGAATACAAAGGAAATGAGATGAGGATGTTTGGCAATTAGTGGCAACATTAGCAAAAAGACCAACATGTGCAACCTTGGTAATCTTGGTAGAAAGATCAGGGACGCATGAAGAAAAAAAAAAAAAAAAAAAACAAAGTTCACTTTCTTCTATTTCGCAGGACGTTGCCACATTGCCTCATGTTGTTCAGTGGATCCTTTTTTCTGAGAGCTGCCTCTGTAAAGGGTTAGTTCCCACCACATTGCACCTCATTGCCCAACTGTTGCCTAATGCCTGCACATATGGGCATACTCTGCACGTATGCAAGTCATCTGTGAACTCTGTAACCTACCTCCATTTTGAGTGATGTAGCGCACCCACGGCAAGGCCTGATAGCCGCTCTTCTCGATGATCTTCAGGTAACGCACCTGCCCAGGAGGAGAGGAACACAAACAAATGAGTTTACTCATAATCACTGAGAAAGAAAAGGATAAGCAGAAATGAAACCTGACTCATTTAATTACATTTGTACATAGTGATTGCACATTTTTAATGGGCTGAATATGCAGTTTACTATACTGATGGTTTAACAACAGAACCTTAATCTTAATTACAAATATAGAATAGAATAGAATAGAATAGAATAAATATTGTCCCTGTCACAGGAACAATGAAAATCAGTTAAGCAGCTCTGTTCTGTTTAGCAGTAAAAACACTTAGTGTAAAAAAGACAAAAATGTAGGCATTAGAGGTCGACTGATATTGGTTTTCTAAGGCTGATGCCTATTTATAAAAATCTGGTCAGCTGATGGCCAATATGTACAGCTGATTTTTTTTTTTAAACGCATTGACTGTAAAATACAATTGAATCACTCAGATAATTAAGACTGTTATGCAGCTATATAAATTTAATTATTAATACACATAGTACTCTTTTAACATTTATTGAACTTCAAGTGCTGTCCACACAGGGGCCTGATCAAATATCTTATGACATTTTTACAACTGATCAAATATCAGCTTTCAAAAAAAAAAAAGAAATAAGGCCGATGGCCAACATTGAAAAAATCAATGTATCGGCCCAATATATTGGTCTACCTCTAGTAGGCATGTGCAAAAAGCTACAGAATAAAATATTTAGATAGACATATGCTACTAAAGTACAACTAAAACTAGTGAAATATACAAAAGCTAACTCTATACGACAGATTAGAAATATGTACAACAAATAAGGATATATACAGGCAATATAGGATATATACATGGTAAGATTAAGGAAAACATGGCGCATGTGTTGTGACTATTGCACTGAGGTAGAGTGAGTATTGCACTGTCCATTAGACTGGGGGGCACTACCGCTGCTATTGTAAATAAACTTACATATACACCTCATATTCTATTATAGTTTATTCTTTATACCACCCATTTATTCTTATTCTATTTTTACCTCTTTTTTAAAAATGTCTGTCTGTATGTCCTGTGCACCTAGTGAATTGACAAAATAAAGATCTTTGAATCTTAAATACTATCAGTTATTCATCTCACCTATTAGGGCTGTATGATATTGACCAATTCATTAATTTAATAGTTCTATTTGAAAGAAAATATTCATATTAAAGGCACAGTTGATTATCAGCATAGATGTCCATTAATTTAAGTCAACAAATAATCAGACTGTTGAAGCTGTAACACAAGCAAAGGCATTAAAACAGTTTTCTATGGTGGATTCAGATGCATTAGTCGTGTTGCCCTGTGTTTAGGCTTTGTTTAACTGTAAGGCACTGGCAACAAAGTACCAGCTTCTAATCATTATATTTTTCTGAGTTTTCATCCTGTTACTCGTCGATGTCTTGCGATTAGTGCTTTGATCTGAATGCTGAGTCAACAAACTCTGTGCATCCAAGAGCCTTTAAAATCTGAGTAAATCATGTTCTATCAGGCAGGTATCCCCTGGAAAATGAGAACTATACAGGTTTCCCTTTTTTTCCATGCAGTAAATGTTGTTGAAGCATAGCACTGTGTGTCTTCATTTGCCTGATCTGATGGTAAATGACAGTGATAATGATAAACTAAGCATGTTGCACTGTGAGGTACAGGAGGCATCGGACTACCCAGCATCCTCTGTTTCATCACAGCATACTGAATTACATCTATTTTTTGCAGTATTGCTGTGCATTTTTTGTGTGGTTTTTAATTTGCTTTTGTGTGTGTGTGCAGCCGATGCTTCAGTGAATAATAAAGTTGAGTGTGAGAAGTTTCTACGAATTTCTTGATGTCGCTTTTTCCTGCTTCTAGAATCTACTGTAACTTCTGTGAATCCCAGTTGAATGTCTTTGTAAGTTTTTCAGAGCAACTTTTTGGACCCGCAGGTGCTGAATCCTCGAAGCATAAAAAGAGATTATTCAGTGCAATTCTCCTTTAAGTTAGTAGTAGAGCAGTGGTGTTTATGAGGACACAGTAGTATGAGTCACCCTGAGAAAGAGGAAGCAGCTACAGAACATCTTTCAAGGCATTAAATTAATTTACATAACTGTGTTTTTCGAGGCTTGTGAGACCTAAAAAAAAAATTGCACATCAGCATTATCAAGATACAACTTTCACAAGCTATTAACTGATATTTCGCCAGAGCTGTGTTAACACACAGCTGAATTTTGAGAAACTGCTCTAAAAATACCTGCTGATGCCAGTCAGTGAAGCAGATGGAGGCAAAGTTCACACAACCTTAGATCTGCTTATGTGAGAGGTAGAGGAACTGTCAGTGAGGACTGAATTAATTAGTCATTTTTACTATTAAAATGACAGACGTTTTCTACAAGAAATTTGTTTAGTTTATTTTTGATGTGTGTTATGTTTTTTTGTGGAGCTGCCATTGGACTCTGTGTCAAGTAGAAAAAGATGGAGTAAGGGGGTGGGAGGATAAAAGTTGTACTTCATCCCGCTCCTTTTCGAATATGTTTTTTTTTTTTCTTAGTTTTTCTTTGTTGTTTCTGGCTTTACATTCAAAATCAAATATAAACAAACAAATGCATTTGATCACATATTATTTTTCTTCCACAATAAAAAAACCAAAAAAACCCCCAACTTATTTCTCATAAACAAAATGCCGATGACTGTAGATATGCTGCACAACTGGACAAAAGCCATAGAAATATGAAGATGAAATATTCTCATATTAGCATAAAGTTCATTAATCTGTATAAAACTGGTCATATTTGCACTAAAATCCAAATACACTTATAGATCCAGGAAAATATGTGCAATGAGTGGGCAATAAGTGATATTTGTCACTATAGTAGCATTTACAGTATTTACTCTTAACAGGCTGAACAACAGATCTAGGTTTTTGCTTCAAATTGTTGGTGTTCATTATATATGTATTATTTATCATTAGGGTGTAAATGTACAGAAAAATGTCGTTCGATACATTTTCGATTTGTTTTTGGTACAGTGAAGGAGACCAGTGAAGGGGGGTGGGGGTGTGCACTCTGGAATTACTGTGTGCGTTCCACTTCAAGGTTCGTGTGGAAACTTGAGGTGAGTGTTTGTGTTCTTCACGTAGGCTACGTGTATTCATTCGGTACACCTCCGTATTGTATCGAAGGCTCTGAACTGAAATGGTTTGGTGCAAATGAGTGCACTGTTACACCCCTATATATCATAGTTCAATATACAGCCTTATAGCAGAGAGCGTGTTTTGATGGTTGAAGTGCATTTGTGAAGAGTTCCTGAAAAGTGGATGCAGTATTGAGAGAAGTGTGAAAACAGTTGTAAATAAATAACTGTAAGTTCAGTTCCATGCATCCATTATCCTGCATCATAATCTGTTCATGCACATGTTTGTGAGCTCATCAAAATGTCTGTACTTGGGTTGAACAACTGTCAAATGTTTTTACAGACGCGTGGACTGTAATGTCTCATAGCTCTTACAGAGGAATACATACTATAATGATAGACATGCAGTAAATCTGATGTTCTGCTCTAGGACTACATGTTATGTGGTTAACAACAACACAACGGAAGCTTTTAGCTTTGGTGACTGAGAAAACAACAAATGATCCATTCCATCCAGTCAGCATTTGGACAATATTAATAGGAATATTATTTGTTATCCATTAATCTTTAGTGAGTCTTACACCCTTCCAATCATGCGCATTTTAACCCAAGCATCTAAAGAATCTTTATTACAAGTCACTGTGCTATGGTCTTTGTTTTTACACTGCTTTTATACTACTTATATCTTATGACTTTTATTCTGAGACCTCTGCATAATAATTTCTATGTACCTGAACGTGTACAAATGGTAAATAAAACTATTTTATCTTAGATCTGTTGTTTTTCCCGTCAGTAAAATACCTTCAACTACAACTTTACCTACTGTATATATTCGCACTTTTCAATATGACCACTTGTGAATAGATGGTATCAAGGCTGAAAAAACTTGCACAAGCCTGAAGCTAAAATCTGAATCCTCTGCAGCAGATCCACATCTTTGAACTGCACATTATGTGAGAGTGTGTTTGCTCTAATTGTACAGATTCTTCCGGGTGCTGAACTGTGTCAGAGGCATTTGTGCTAATTGGATTTTACATCATATAAACAGCTTATAGTTCATACAGTCTACTGATGTCCTGAATATCGTCGCTGTCGGGTGCAAACTTCTTATGTCCAAAACGGTTATTTTTCAGGAAACTGGAAAAATTATGTACATTATAAATAAATGAATGGAGTTAAGAGATGTAGTCCCAAGCTGTTTTCAACACTTTTCATTAGTTAAATATTTCTAAAACTGTCAGGCCATCGTGAAAACTGACCAATAGGATCGTTTTATGACAAAAAAGAAAAAGATCAAAAATGGACTTATGAGGTGTCTGCCCGACAGCAAAGATATACAAGATAAGACTTTATTTATCCCACCGCGGGGACATTTAACAGCAACAACATACAACAAGCAAGTGCAGAGAAAAAGACAACCCACAAACCAGTGAAGAATGAAATATAAAAAGAAAAATAAGACATTTGGTATTTATATAAATATTTATATAAAGATAGAATTAGAATTAAAAATGAAAAACTATTTACATATTTACATAGTGGTTGCATGTGAACATGGTGTGATAGTCTTTTTTCAAGTAGACGTGGTATCGACATGTGTGAAAGTTAAGTGAAACCTGTAATAACTTTCACACCCTGTAAGTAAAAAAAAAAAAGAAAAAAGAAAACAAGTGTGCTATAATGTGCGCTCACAATTAGTGAGGATGAGAGTGGAGCCATTTTAAGGCTGACGTGACTTCTCTTTTTGACCGAGGACACTGTGCCATGTCTCTCCGTCGTCCTGGTTCCCAGCTGAAAGCAGTCCAGTCTCGGGGGGGAGGATTTTTGAGGGCAGAAGTGGCGGCGGGTTTTTGAGTACGGCCTAAGAGATGTCAGCCTTGTTATTACCTTCCTCTACACAGTGAGGTCAGAGCGCCGTGGCCACCAGACACATGACGACAAACACACAGACGCGGGATCACTGAAGTCTGCCGGCGCAGCACTTCTCCTTGAACCCAGTGGCTAAACATGCAGTCGGCCTGACCGTGGGTACGCAGTCAGCAAAACGCCATCAATAGCGAGTCTCCGCAAAATATCATTATGGCTTGTAAGATGAGAAGGGGAAAGGAGGATGTTTGTTATATCTTTTTTGGTAAGTACAGACTACATGTGTGGTCTGGGTTTATCAAGCTCTGGCCACATCTGCCAACTTAGTCCAGGATCCTTCAACTTCACCCTTTATTTCATTTACTTAAAACTAAAAAAAAAAATTAAATTAAATTAAAGTAATAGGAAGTGAAGCTCTGACTGCAACTGGGCCAAAGTGTGGGGTTCCTCCATCTCTAGTTAAATCTAAAAGGTGTAGTTACTTGCATCATGCACGCTTCACATGCGTGCACCCCTACACTTAGTGGTGGAGTAAAGAGGAACTTTCTCATGCTTTGATATTTACATGTGTCTAATTAAACTTCATGGCCTCTTCTCACACATTCAGAGGGTGTTACTGACTGCATTAAGAGTCTGAGACCCAGTCTGCTCATGTCCTGTAATAAGAGAAAACGTTACTGTTCTGACGCAACATTTTTAATGGGAACATTGCTCGTTAGAATGCCTCTCAAAGGGTGGAGGGATGGTTGCACCGCAGGCCAACAGCAAATGTGTGTTTCTGAGTGCTACGATACATATGTTCAAATGAAAGGCTAAAATAATATGCAGATTAGTGGACAACAACAAATAAAAGTTACATAGATAGCCTCGCCGCATAATCGCCTAAGTCATATTTTTGGTCAAACTGTGATAAAATGCATAAAATGAATCAGCAGTGTTAAGAGAGTAAAGTTATGCACACATATGTATCACAATTTGGCCAAAAATATGACTTGGGTAATTATGCTATAACGCAAACAATATAGAGCTAATCCTTCGATGATTTAAATCCTTTCTCATCTTTTTCAGGTTAGCCTAACAGTTATGACATGACCCCACCAAAAAACATCCACCTGCTCCCTCATTTACTGTTGTTTTTAAACAGCAGATGAAGTTTGACAAAGTATTAACTAAAATGCCCACATATCTAAGACAGTACTGATGTATGCTGGGACTGGGCGTACCGCGTCCAGTGCAAAACAATGACTTTAAAATCATCGATCTGTGCTGCAGGAAATTTGCAAAATGGAGCCATGATGTAGTTAAAAAAATATACAAAAAAGATGACAGTGTTGATTTTAATTTGTATAAAATGATAATTTTCAGGTAGGAATGGAAACACTAGCAACAACATGCTTGTTACTAAGGCTAATTTGTTTGTTACTAGGGCTGTCCTGGAATTTTGTCAGAATTTTGTCATTTTAAGTTTTGCTGGTTCTGTACAAAACATCAGGTAACCTAGGTATCTGTGGGTTTGAGAAAACCAAATGTATGATTTGTTTATGATATTTCTCAAGGTGTCTTTGGTCAAATTTAAGAACTTATATTCACGAAAATACCAAATCAACAGGCCTCGTATGGTTATTGAACCAGTCTTGACAACATTCAATCCAGATAATGTTGCGTCCGTTTCTCCGTGACTCATGTTTTTGCTGCTGACGTTCAAGCAGCTAAAAATCGTACATGAACTCCTCCGCCCATGAATGACTCCACTCAGTCCTATCTCTGTTATGTTCAAATGCTAAACACTAATTACACATTTTCTAAGGATAATATAGCATATAGCATATATTATGTCTGTGGGATTTTTAAGACCATTGAGTGTCACATTTAAGGACTCATTGTCAATTTTGAGGATAATTAAGGCTTCAGTTTAAGACTGTTTAAGAAGCTGCAGACACCCTTTAATCTCAACTTGAATAATATGTGAAACTCCTTAAGATATCTCTGTGTATTTTGTGACATTAGCTCAATTTTTTCTTGTTACACCGACTTATTCAAAAACACAAACTGCAGGTTCAATTAGCTACAAAAGCCAAAAATCAAGATTCATTAAGTCACAGCAACCTTGACCAAAAAATGGCCAAAAAACTCTGTTCAGTTCCTCCTTGAACCATGTACGTCCACTGTGAATACATAAACCAACTGACTAATGGACAGATCAGGTGAAAAACCTTGTAGAGATGCATAGACTGTCTGGAAAATGATCATGGGAGTGAAAATATCTTTCTACACAACATGGGTTTAATTTCATTGAATCCATTCAAGGACATCTATCCTCTGTTATTGCATCATATCAATAAAAACTGATCCAAGAGGAAATCAATAAAGGATCAAACTGACAAGTACAATCTGTATTTTCAGGTAGATACTTAAATTTCATACTAAACTGTAGCAACTTCTTCCTGACCTGCAAAACTTTAATTCCATTATGTTAAACTTCACAAAAGTGAGTAAATATTCAGTTCCAAATGTACTTCAGAGGTTACAAAACCTGACAGTTTGTACATATTTTTATCTTTTAGTGTATGACTTCACTAAGCAAAGTGACTCCACACCTGCCTTTGTCTTTGACTATGACTTAACGCCCTCGCTCTAATTTGAGCATCTGTTCATTTATGGCGAAAACATAAAAGGAAGGAAGGAAAAGATTATATGATTCAGCTGCCAAATTAACCTTCGAAAATGGCAAGCATTCTTACACTCCCAAAACCGCCCCAATTATATGTATCATATATTTCAATTAACTTGGGTTTGAGCTTGTTGTTTCCGAGTGGGCAGCGTAATGTCCATACGACTTAATGATGCTTTATTGACTATCAAAGGAAATGTGGAAATGCTGGAAAATATGACTGCAACTCTGAAAGTCATACAGTCTGAATCCAACAGCCTGCTGTTAAACCATGTCTTCCATCATTACTGTTGGGTTTTAACTTTAGCTTTAAAGATGAGGCAAATCTACTGTGAGTAACACTTATGTTTTGTAGCTATATTTCTAAACTTATCAGATGCAACAGTTTACTTTGCTATTACTGTATTTACAGATGTGCTAGCTGAAAAACAAAAATAAAAAAGCTCTTTCACTGAGAGATTTAAGGTAAGATTAGATGCAAAGTCCAAAGTAATAATGTGAACAACCTCAAAGTTTTTGAGAAAAATATGTGCAATTTTAACAATATTATGCTTCCAATATTATGCCTTTACACCAAAACAAAGAGGAAAGTTTTGGAGTTATAATTAGTACGTTATTATGATCATCTTTTACTAGTCTAACCCATTTAAGACAAAAGTAGAGCTTTATGTGGCCCCTAAACTAAAATGATTGATTGTTTATATTTTCATTGTAATTTGTGCATTTTGCAAATGCACAGGGTGGACTGGACCCTTTGGTGGGCTAGTTTGGCCCCTGGGCTGCATGTTTGATACCCCTGTTTTAGAGGAAACATAAAAATAAAATAGTGGAAACCTCAGAAGACCCAGGGCTCCATCTTCTATGATGAACAAACAGGGCAATAGGTGGTGTTTGTTCAGTCTTCATCTTAATCTCCTCTTTACTAGAGCTTAAATAGAACATCCAGTATTTAACAAGCTGTGGTGTAATGACACATACTCTAAGAAAATGTTCATTTATAAATTCTTTCCTCATGTAAGACAGCTCAGCCACACACTGTCAAAGTCGCTCTGGTTAATGTAAGACTGAGATGTAATTATGTAACGGTACCTGTGTGAAACACTGTGTTTTCACCGAAAATAGGATATTTTCTAACCGGTTTGTCAACTTGCCATTGTTTCCTCACATTAAGACATGGGAAAACTTCATTTCATGTTGCTGTGGTGCGCTGGTGGTGCACATATAATCACAGGACAACTGTGATTATACAGTGAGCGCTACACATCTGTGTAAGTTTGTGGTCAGCAAGTTTCATTCAATCACATGGGGGGAAAAACATTAGCTTGTCTCTCGCTGTCATAGGAATTAAAGCCAGTGAATCTCCCAGCAGTAGTATACTTACGATACCTGCAACTAAGAATTACTGTGATTAACATGGAGGCAGAGTGCCAGGGGCAGACTGATGAGCAGTTGCTTACTTGTTTGTTCAACAGTAGATATTTTCTGCACCGCAAAAGGACGCTCAATAATCCTGTTTTTCCCTCTAATCATTTTTACAGTTAACGCTGCTGCCTTACTGCCCCCTCTGGTCAAAACCGTATGACTATGAATTGTTTAAATTCCTGCTGTGGAGAGCGGACAGATGAGCAACCCTGCACCATAAACACTGCACTAAATCCAGGATGGCAGGGAAATAACTAAACACCACAAACTATTTAGACTATTCAGACAACCCCAACTTGACTCCTCTCCCCACAGCTGCACTGGAGTTTTATCTCATTTTTTCTTTGCTCCTCCGAGTAACAAACACATTATATACTCATGCAGGTTGTGTGTGGAAGTGTGTGGGATGTACCTGAATGCCTGAGGTGGTAAAATATGGGATTTCAAACTTGACGCTGATTGGTGGCTTCCCCTCCTTGTCTTCAGCTTCTACGCTGGGCAGGCCAAAGTGAGCTCGCATCAAATACTCTTTACCCCCCTGTGACAAGTTGGGACACAATGAAAAAAATGAGTTTGAAAGCAGAACTTCAGCAGTTATAGTAACAAACCTCTGATATTCTAAGGAGTTAGTAGCTTCAGAGACAAAAAAAACTTCATATTTGTAGATGGCACTAACAGAAATCAACTGTATTTGTATTAAAGGTATTAAAATAACTATTTAATCAGTTTCAAGTATTTTCAATGTGTATGAGATGATTGAAGAGCTTGTATTTGTCTTATACCGATACATGATTTAAAAACATCTAGTAGTTAACCAGATATATTCCACAACAGACTAAACAGTGCTGTAACTTTTAACTTACAAAATGTAGTTCTACATTGTACTTGTTACCAGTTATTTGTTTTAATTTAATTTCAGCTTAAACACACTTGGATTTTTTCAATGTATTAATTGGGATAATGTACATGTTGCAGGTTTATTACCATAAAACATTAAGTAGATACAGGACACTGGCATGACGCTGAAAACACAACATGTACTAGTATTTACTGTTACTTCTCAAATAGTGCATCTCAACTGCAAAGAGAACCTGTCATCTTTTAAAATGCACATTTCTAATTTTACTATTTATTAGAATATATTACATAGTAGTTTTCAATCTAAAATTAATTCTCTCTATTTATTGAACATTTCTAGAGTGTCTTTTTCCACTGGCTTTTCTTAAATTTCTTAGATAATTATGCTCATAGTGCTGATTCATTGTGCACAGTATTCTGAGGAAATATACAGCCACAACGACCGTTGACATTGCTTAAACAATCACTTTCGGTTTATGTAAAATGTACATCAAAAAATATATTAACTTTATTTCAATTATATAGTTTCCTAATAGTAGGTTTAACGTTTTATAGATAACACATTAATAACAAACGAAAATGCAAAACTATATTCATGCTACGTCAAAAAGCAACACAATCCACATTGTTAACCTGAATAATCCTGATATTACTTAAAAAAAAACAGCCTATACATCCTCATGACTTGAGTGATGAATTGTGCTCACAGGGAAAGACTTGATTGACCAGACGATCTCGCTGTTCTCAGGCACCCACTTCACGCTGCCCACTGTGGTCTTGAATTTGGGTGAGTCAGCATCCGTTGGCACAGGAATGTGAATCTCCACGTTGTTGGCTGTGGAACGCCTCTTGAACTGACTCTTCGCCTGAGAAGGGAAACAAGTATGTCAAGTTTAGCGTGATATTTGGCCAAAACAAGAACATAAAAAAAAAACAAACAAACCTTAGTACATGTGTCAAATAAGCGTGATGTAGGGTGCGGTTTTATAGCTGAATAAGAAAGTTATTAAAAACTATTACGGAGTTACCTTCATGAACATACCGTGCGCTCTTTGTCAATGAACCTCATAAACACCTACGTGCACAGGTATGATAATAACTGTGATGAACCAAATGGAGGTGTGACCAACCTTGATCATGTACTCAATGCGGCTGTGGGAATGTTTCTCAATGACTGATTCAATCCAAATCAAGGGCTTCACCTGAAACAGAAAAAAAACTGTATTATACACAAGTTCATATTAGACATGAGACAGTCACCACCTAGTGGACAATGCATGTTACTACAACAACATCATCATAACAGGAGTTAATAAGTGATGGGTTTCCAGCTGTTCACACCTGGCATTTCCATGTGTTGCTATGATCTGATCTGACAGCTGTAAGAGCAGACATTCATACCCAGTATTAGGAAGAGCTTCCACATGTGAAAACTTAAGGTCAGATGCCACTCCACTGCTCTATAGGCAAAGAGTCCTAAAGGTCCTTTCATGCATCTTACGCCATGAGAACAGACTTTAACTCTCAGGTAAGAGTTTCAGAATCAGTAAATCCAAAAACAATTGGTTTAGCTTTTACTTTTCCCCCCACTTACATCAGTCTCATCTGTGTTTACTCTCCGTTGACACTGCGATCAGATTCCAGTGGTGTATCATAATTACATATCGTTAGCCTCATAGCATAATTCCCTGTCATATGGACAAAACTATTGGGACACATTAAATTCAGGCGTTTCTTTTCTAACAGGGGTCTGCGATACGAAACAATAATGAAAAATGTCAAAAAATAGTTTAATATTGTGATAAATACCATTGCATTGGTTAGTTTGGTTTAAATTGTTATCTTTACTTCAAAAATGCCTCAGAGATAATTTTTACTTAATCCCTCTCAACATTGATTCAACGAAACAGTTTTAGCTATAACTATGATTTTAAATGTTCTACCTCTAAATTTCTAAACCTATTTTTCATGCTCTGACTGTAAATAATAATTTTCTACCACAACTAATCATTTACTTTTTTCACATCTCATTTAGGAGATTTAAAGAGCAATTTAAAAATTTAAAAAGCAAATATTGATGTTTATAAAGTATATGGACAAAAATATTAGGACACATCATGGCTACAGCTGTAAGATGTTAATAATCAATATGATATTTGTCACAGTATAAACTATATTATGACAATCATTTTGTTTTATATCCCAGATCCCTGTTAGAAAAGAAACACCTGAATTCAGCATGTCCCAGTACTTTTGTCCATATAGTGTATGACTTGAGGCAATTATGCTATGAGGCTAATGATTTGTATTTATAGTCGCAGCTGTTCAGTACTATCACCCAAGACAAATACCCCTGTTGGGAAAATAAAACATATCTTGATCTAAAATGAGTTCACCTATAGCCTATAGGTGTTTTCACACCTGAAAGTCTGTACCAAGGTACATGTTTTTCCCCTGTTGTGTACATTTATTCTGGTTAGTTTTGTTTTCCACTGCAGTTTTAGGAGCAGGTCACCACATCCTGCCATCATCATCTATGGCACAGTATGTCCTGTATTGAAAGATGCGTGTCTGATGTTGGTATGCAGTTAATTTGAGCCATTTTTAATCTCGTCTGTGTTCCATTTGATATTCACCTTTGAACATTTGTATTCATGCTGTTTAAAGAATGGGATCAGATGCAACCATAGTATTAGAGCTGTCCAACTGTAATCACATTGCACAAGTTACTGCCAGATCTGAACAGAACCTACAGCATAGTTACACATATCCTGAGAGTTTTAGAGGGACTTTCCAACAAAGATACAGAAAATGCGCTGGCCACAACTGTCATTTGGTCTAATTTAGCCATAATCTATAATATTTACATTTATTTCCTTGATGTTTCCCCATTTAAAACTCATTACTCCTCCTAAAAAGTCCGTTTGTTTTTTTAGCTTAAAAATAAGGCTATCGTGACAATTAAATTGAAGAGACTTTTCTCAATAAACATTTGTGTAGTGGTTGCTCATAGCTTCAAGTGGGAGGACGTGAATTTTAGGGTAGTACTACACACTTCCCTTCTCTTAGACTTACTGGCAACCTTGTTGTGAAACAGTTATTGGGAATTTGATCCCAGTTTAAACTTTCTTAACCTAATGTACTTGCTGCTAGTTTTCTATAGTTTGCTGGTGTGCAAGATTTTCTTCTTTTCTCTGAAGCTCCCCACAACACTCATTCCTCCGAATTTGTATTTGTGTATAGTAGAGGCAGATGCCACAGATGGAAATTTTCATAAACTACTGTCAACTGACGATTGATGCTCTGTTTCAGATTTATTGTTTAACTGCTTTGACTTGGATGTTCAATGATGCAAATGTATTTACTGTACATATTCATTACTTTGATTCAGCTGTTTTGTTCAACAGCTAAGAAAAGCAGTCCTTTCCTTTCCTTTCCGTGTCAATTTTTTTCCCCTGACAAAATAGTTTCTCATCTTTTCCCCCACTCCAAACTATCCTAATCTTTAATCAGCATTTAAAAACTAAACTAAAAATTAACAGTCTTGATAAAAATAACAAAAAAAGTAGACAAAAAATAAGACTGTGCCAAAACAGGGCAAGTGTTTCCAGTTCACACTACTGAAGACAACAAAACAAAAGAATAATGGTGACATTCTGTGCATAGGTATTATACACCAGGTACACTGAAGAGTTTACTTAAAACACTTTATGGAACAAGTGAATGAATATACCTCTGCCTGGTCACACAACACTTTGCCCCTCCTGTTCACTGATATGCTCCTACCCAGGGAATAATTTTGAGTCTTAACTTTCAATCTTTTTAAAAACTTTTCAAAAATGTGAAAAAAAATTCTAAAATTGAGATAAAGGGACATGTAAAAAACATGTGAAATTAGAAAAAAAAAAACTGGGTGAATGATGTCTGAGAAATTGGTTGGACAAATTGATTGAGTATAAATTTTTATTTAAATTAATTTGAAAAATGCCAAAATTGAAATTCAGCCATCAAACTGTGCACTGCACCTCTCCTAGTGGGAGAGAACATGTGTGTCCAACTTGAAAAGAATCGGGTGTCTGTGGAATAGGATGGACAAAAATCTCAGAAGAGTGGACTTCCTGGTGTTGCTATAAACCAATATGTATAAAAAGCTGTTTCTCAGCCTCATAGAATATAAGCACATAAACATTTTAATATTTGTGTATAATTATGGATATACTATACTGACAGTGCCTTGTAAAGCTGTCATTATAAATGTTGTTTAATGTAACCTTAGGGAAAGTGATTGTCAAGTTGTTTATCTGGTGAACTACGTCAGAAAATGTAACTGGAATCAGCAATAATGGAGGTGTTTAGGGTTTAAAGAAGTACTAAACACTAAGAGTTTTTTGAGTTGCAAATTGAAGTACATGATGAAACTCAGCAATGCTACTAAACACACGTTCATATGGGAAAAAAAGTATTTTAGAATTTTAGAGGTGAAAATGGCTTTACCAATCGCTTCCTGTTTTAAAACCCTTTTGAGCTAACCCATTCTGACATAAAATCAACTTTATGTCATCAGATTATTTAAAAAAAATAGTTATTAACATAATCACAGGTGTTCACTCACACTTCAATCTGTAAACTATGGTAATTTTCCAGTAGGAAAGTACAGCCTGTATATTGCTCTATCCTTTTCAGAACCGCTGAAAATGCAATTCACACCTTTTACCGCTGCCTCAGTTTGCTGTTTGTTTCTTTGTGACTGAACTAACGTATAAAAAGCAAAAAACACATAACACAGTAACACGTTAACTGAGGAAGCCACAGAATCACTGTTCTGTCTGTCAAGTCTGGCAGGTTTGAAGAGCTTCAGTGCTCCATTTCCCTGTGGGAAATGACTGTATGATGGCAAAGTAAAGCAGGGAAAACATTCTCAACAGAATCCACACTTAGTGACAATAATTTATGTATATGAGCATTTTGGCCGTGCAGCAGCAAAACAACCCAAACGGTGCAGAATCCTCAGGCGGTTGTGGTCCTCTGTCCCTGAACTACTTCTATCTCACACACCCCCATCTCTCCTTTAGACCCCCCTCACCCCCCCTCTATCCTCTTTCCCACTTTGTAGCACTGTTCAACAATCATGCAGTGGGTAAAGTTTGACTGATTTTTCCATTTTTAGGCAGTGGTCCACATTAATACAGATATTTAGCAAAAATATTTGTCTTTTTATCCACATTGGAAATGTATTTCACATGCCTCAAATACAGCATTTTTAAAAGCCCTGTGTTATATGTATGTATGTGGTTGTGTAAAAAGGAGAGTTTGTGAAACCACTGCTGTTTTTCACTAACTCATACATGTTAAGCCCAACACCTTGGTGCTAAACAGTAACTCCACTTTGTCATCTGTCCACACATACGCTCCAGTGACGTACAGTCAGGGGAGGTGGTGCCTAGCTGTCATCATGTAAAGAAAAACAAAACAAATAATGGTCAAATAAATGTTGATATTTGTCCCCTGATCTGTACTATTTAATTCCAATAATATGATAATTTAAATTATTTAAAATTGCGGAATTTCTGCATTTCCCATTCAAATACAGAGAAGAGACATGTGGTGTGATGTGTGGCAGCAGCAAGTTGAGCCCCACCTTGGATCGTGTTGTCCTTCACAAACTGTGCTCCATCTGAAGCAATTAGAGTGTTTTTTTTGTCTCTCTGTATATCGTCAATAAAATGGTTTCAAATACTTTTATTTTATGTCCTGACCTTCCATAGTCTGGATAATGTATAAAATGTATCTGTGTAACTTGATCAGTCTGGCAGATCAATCATAAAATTGCATGAAAACAGGCACTGGGTGAGGCAGCCAGTACTCGTGCCTCATGGCAGAGGGCGCTCCTGTCATATCCAGGCTAAGCCTCTGACTGGAGGTCAGTCCCATTAGGGAGGTTGTACAGTTCTGGTGGTTCCGGTGCACAGTACTCACATGAGTGTTGAGGCGGTATGACATGAGCTCAAACTCTCCATCAGGAGGGATGAAGGAGATTGTGCGATCGTTCTCGAAGCGAGATAAACGCACACACTGGTGAAACTTGACATCCTCCAGCTCTACAGATTTACTCTTTCCACCTGCATAAAACACACAATAAGGAACATTTAGATCAAATGCATAACATAAAAAAAGCACACTGTGAAACACATTGAGACATTGTGTGAGATGCAGACAGTAGCCAATACTATGAGTCAACGTCGACACAGTCAGTATATGGTTTTGTCAACAGGTTTACTGAGACTGACACCCACAACTGTGCATAAGAGGTATCACAACAGTAGGTGTCACCTCATTTTGTCAAAGTGATCAGACTCTAGTTATGAGTAGGTTGTACTGATCACAAACATGGACTGGACTAGAGCTGCACATTTCTCACCATAAGAACAAACTGTAATCCTAAACATACATGAGGAATTTAAGACTATAACACAGACCAAAAGCAACACAGCTGCTGAACCAAGATGGAAAACTGACTGCAGACTGTGTAAATGTGTAGTAATACATCTGACTTTGATTACTATTGTTTATTCTGATTAAATGCATGTGCTGCTGATGCATTCTTATGGCATGTAAAGCTATTTTAATAAGCTGAAACTTCAACACTGACAAAAAGTCTGGAATCAAGTGAAGAACAAACATAAAACACAAGCCAAGGTTTTAATGCTTTAATCAGTCTATTTTTTAAGATTATGATGCTACACAAGAGGTGAGAGACAGTTCCCTCAGCTGAGATTTCTCATATAGATGAAAAAGGGTTTAGATCAAGGGTGTCAAACATATGGCCTGTGGGCCAAAACGAGCCCATCAAACAGTCCAATCTGGCCCATGAGATGAATTTTTTAGGTGAAAATACAGTCAAGAGTGTAAAATTCATTTTATTTCAAGGGTCACATCCCTCAAGTGGGTCAGACCAGTAAAATAGCTTAATAATCTGTAAATAAAATTTTAACAATACTATGCCTGTTACTAAAAGTTTTGTGTATTTGTAGATTCACAGCGATCTGCAAGTTGTAACGCACATGTGTAAATGAGAACGTGAGGCATAATATTGCTAAAAGTGCACTTTAACTTTTTCCAGAAAAACAAAAAAACATTTAGTTATTATTTATAGGTTATTATGATATTACTTTACTGGTCTGGCCTGTTTGAGATCAAATTGAGCTGTATGTGGAACCTAAGCTAAAAGGAGCTTGACACCCCTGGTTTAGATGCTCTATAAAACCTCTGAGAGATACTCTCACTATCAGTCAATAAATGCATTCCAAGTGATTCTAAATAACATGGAGGCAGACATCTCGCTGTAGACGTCTAGTCAGATCTTAATATTGATGAATTTGATCATTCATATTTATAACTTTATTTCATGTCTCTTTGACTTAAAATTGCTAACAAATACTCAAGTGTTAATATATACATGTTAGTGTATTGAAATATTAACTAAAATGGTTGTGATTGGCCAGTGAGCTCAGTCTTGGATGTTATATGTAACACGTTCTCATGTGTACACTGAACGCCCCACACATACACTGGGAGTTGTGGCCCCGGTATGTCTAACAACTCCTGCTACCAGGCGCCACTAAAAACCAAACAGGAAGCCAGGATGGTACTAGTCCTTAAAATAAAAAGAGTCATTGTCAATGTCTGGAGGAGGTTATGTGTGCATCATAAGTTGCCATGGTGAGATACCATCATAAGGAAGCTGAGGTTTGCCAATGTTAAAAGACTCAACACGCTGATCTGCAAGGCCAATAACATCATGGGGATGGAGCTGGACTCCCTGATGGTGGTGTTGTCCAAGATCAGGATAATACTGGACAACTCCACTTACCCACTCCATGACGTACTGGTCAGTCACAAGAGCGCGTTCAGAGATAGACTGATGCCACCCAAATGCACCACTGAACCACACAGTAAATCATTCCTGCCTGTGGCCATCAGACTGTTTAATTCCTCATTATAACCTTATAATTATAATTACATATAACAATATTTTTGCACACTTACTGATCTACATTCATTTTTATTATCATATTGATATCATATTGATATATGATCATATAATATTTGTCTAGTACACATTGTACAACTTACTGTTATAACTGTGTTTAATACACACAGGGAGAGAGAGAATATAATATAGCTATATATGTATGTATAATTTTCCTGCTACTTTACATGCTTGGAGCAACTGTAACACACAATAATCTCCCTTGGGATTAATAAAGTATTCTGACTGAAAAACTGAACCACCATTGTGACACTGAAAATGTGACCATAAACCCCTTACCCAGCTTCAGAGTACAGCCCTAAATGACAAACAAAATTTACCAACTCAAGAGGGTTGTCCTGTTACTTTGTGCAGTGTGTATTCATGGAGAAAAACTCACGTCCAGTGTTTTCAAACAGAACCTTGTCGTTGAGGCCAAGTCGTAACTCGGGCATTCCAGACAGGAAGACACGCATCTTAATGGATCCAACAATCTCACTACGAAGGACATTACCATTGGCACTAACCTGGAAAAAAAAACACAGACCCACAGTCATCAGAGAAAGTTAGCTTGTAAAAGCAAACACAGCATGAGTTAGCTCTATTCTGAGTGTGTTATGACGTAGGAAAGGAGGAAGTCTACTGCTGTTTCTTGAGAAACATCTAAAACCAGCAGCTCCTACCAAAAGGTTGACTGATTCAATGACGTCCAGGAAGACCTCATTCTTCCTGTACTTGATGCCCTCTGACCTCCAGGAGACAGCATTGGTGACTGTGGCAGGGGGACGGGGGGCGCCGGTGTCGAGCTTGTGTCCCTCCTGGGTGATGTATCTGAGATGAAAACATAAACACAGTGGGAGAGAAAGGGGAAATTACCTGTCTGTAATTCCGTTTCCAGAAAATCATGACAGAAGAATATAGATTGTGATGACTACTGTAAGGAGGTTAGTGTGACTTATTACTGTACTTGAAGAAGCACCAGGGGAAATCCAGTTTGATCACTACACATCTGACTGTAACCTCAGCACTGTTAGGTTAAATGGTAACTTACAGTTGTTGATGGTGAGGACAGTAATCTGTTTTTGACACCTCAGATATATAGCAATGACACAATACCACAAAAGTGGGAAAATAAGTCAACAGATGAGACTGATTTAATTAGTCATAACAATTCCTGTACATGTGGAAGGAGCTGCTTCACTGAGGTTTGATTAATTGAGTCCTCTGATGATGCTTTAGCACTGAAAAAAATGGTTGTTCATCTGTTCAAGTGAATCATAAATTTTCATAAAGGACTTGTATCACCCTGCTCATCACGTCAAGACTACCAAACAGTTTCTTTTCCAGAGCTATAATCAAAATGAACTCTGCCCTGAAAGCCCAGACAGTGAAATTATGACAATGTGCAGTATTTATTTATTTTCCTTTAACTCATTAACTTAAATATGCAAGTTTTTTTTTTTTTTTTTAGATTTTTAACACAACTCTCAAATCAATTGTGATTTGTGTTAAATGTTGTGTGTGTATGTGTGTATGTATGTAGGGTTTTTAGA
Organism: Apogon hyalosoma; assembly: GCA_037367295.1. Classification (NCBI taxonomy): domain Eukaryota; kingdom Metazoa; phylum Chordata; class Actinopteri; order Kurtiformes; family Apogonidae; genus Apogon; species Apogon hyalosoma. The sequence continues at coordinate 864,544 of JAPQRP010000011.1, forward strand.
GTTGTATCCAAATTTTATTGTATGGAAATACAATGACAATAAAGTCTTTAACCTTATCTTATCTCTTACATGAAAAAATAATGATTTTGACCATTTGTTTTGTAGATTATCAGGCTTTGACAAAAACCACTGTTCCCACAAATATTATAACGGCTTCACTGTGCACTGCATGGATGTTTTGTCATTTACTGTTGGACAAACAGAAAATAACGTAATTCAGAAATGGTACACACAAATTGGTGCATGAAACTTTTTACCACTGAGGGCTTTTATCAGTGCTTTTGTCCTTCCCATTTGTTTTTAGATATGTTCAGAATTAAAGCGAGCCTCCTGCTATCTAACATCAACAATTTGTCTATTTTTGTTGCCACTGATTCATCTTGTCATATTTTTAACAATTTTACTTTTATGAAACACGATGAGCCTCACACCCTTTTATGAGGTGTGCTGTTGTTTTTTTTTAAAGCTATTATTAACAACTTTGTCTTGTGAAGGACTTCATGACCCTGCTCTGTGAAAAGTCCAATATCCACTAACTTTACTTACAAAGCATAAGCCAGTGCACACAAAAGCTACTTCATAAAAATTCAGATGGAAAAAAAGTTATTTTTTTTATAAAATTCTATTGATATTAAAATTATACTCTAAACCTGTTTTTTGAGCTGTAAACACAATCATATGAGTGAAATGTAATGGAATCAATGCTGGCAGTACTGCATATAAAAATGATCTAATACGTAGAGTCTAAATTTTGTCAGTGAAAACAGTTCAACTTGCTACTTCTTGTTCGAAAACATTTTTGAGCCTTAAGGTGACAATTACATATCATAAATATCACTGCCTCAATGGGTTCATTTGTCGGTTGGCAAAAAAATTGCAGAAGTGAAGAAAAGAAGCATACCTTCTATCAGGGAACTCTGGTAAGTTTAAGAGCATTTGGGGCTAAGAACCCAAACTAAACCTTTCAATTGAATTAGACTTTTAATATTTGAATGCAATTCTTTTTGCCTTTGTATGGGTTTTTGAGAAATTTCTTTATATCCATTAATAAATGTCTAATATGTGTGTTCAATTTAAAATCAAATGCAATTCATAAACACACTCATGTGGGTAAGAACCGGACTTGGCGTCAGCATAATTCCATTCACGCATGAGGCCAAATGTACCAATCTGAACTTCCAGAAAACAGATTAGCAATGTTTGTTACGCCATTTTTTTTGTAATTTCTCAGACACAGCAGTGACAAACAATCTGAGCTGAGTCAATAATAACTTTAAGGGCCTCATTACTTTAATTAGAGACTGACTGTGACTACGCACTCTTGCAAAATCTTGCTGTCAGTGGTTTGGGGGTAGCCAAAATCCATCAGCTCATCCATCAGCTCATATATGATGACAAAGTTGTCCCTGATGCTCTCCTCCTCCAATTCTTTGAAATACTCTGAGAAAACCTGAAAAATGAGAAAGAAAAATTAAGAAACAGAAATGCAGACTTAGGATCTATATCTGTCAGCAATGACTTTGTGACAACAAAATCCTACCTGAACAATTTTGTACAAAAAGGAGAAGACCAGTGAAACGCTTGCATTTTTCTTGGACGTTGCAACCACTGAGGCAGATAAATGTTAAGAAAAATATGCACAAGGTGAAAAAGAACACAACAAAAAACTATAACGGCAAATTGTTAGATTCTGCTAATTTTACAAAACATCAAGCAGAGAGCAATAAGGATACAGTAAAGGTTATTGTGTTTGATCCACATAAAACGAACTCCTCCATGGGCAAGGATTGGTGACAGTGTCCCCTCCTCCTCCTTGTCCATCAAAAGGGTCATGAAATGCTCAATTTCTGACATGTCCACATCTCCACGGTAATTTCGGCACACCAGCACCTGAAAGAAACAATTGGTGAACATGAGCAGCCAGCTGGATCTTTGCCACTTCATCTTATTAATCACTGCAGTTGTGCTGCAAACCTAAAGCCCTTGAGGATAACATGCTATAATAATAATAATACTACTACCATTTTCAAGTAATGATGGCTATGTCAACAAGTAACTGATAGAAGTATTACCTGTTTTAACTTCACAGTTGAGTTCATCTGAACTGGACTGGACACTGAGCAATAATGCTTTACAAACTGCTTTAATTGTGGTTTTAGTTAGGGCTGGGTGACATCATGAAAAAAAATATAATAAATATTAAGGTAGCTTTTCCAATCCCAAACAAAATGTATAGAAATCAGATGACTAAATGGTGGTTTTAGGCTATTCTTCATAGTCAGATTTGTCACACACTCACCAACACATTGGAATGCGTCACAAATCTAAAGTAGAACATTCAAACTTATTACTATATTTGTCAAAAATAATGAGTAAAATAAAATATTTAGCATGTTATCATTACTATTTTACAGTCCAGTCCTCTACATGTTACATTATATATTTTGTTTTTATTCACCAAAATGTTATGCATGTATGCTTAGAATGTGAGTTAACACATCTAATGTATCCATCTATCTCGTTTCCAATTATTTTAATAACTGATAAATATTTTAATACTACTATGAAGCATAACAGGTGCTTTGTCACTGATGCTCCAGTGACAGACACCATCCCTAGTATTTGTCTACTGATATATGGAAAAAACTAACATCTGTTGAAGTGGTCCTTCTTGAATCTATTACGTTTAGGCCTAGTGTATCACAGGAGAGTAACAACTCAAACAAGTTATAGATGCTTGATATCAGCTGCAAAAGTTCTTGCCAGTCAGGAAGGACACGTAGAGTAGCAGTGCTTTGAGCTGGTGTTGGTTCTAATCCCTGCTGATCTGGGAGCAAACAGCTGTTAACCCGTGTTTCTTTCTTAATGTTGCGTTTGCTAACTTTGTAATCATTTTAACAACTTTTGGCCTGACTAAGGATGAGTTACGGGGTATATTTCGAGCCAAAAACTCAGTGCTGCCCACTAACCTCGACAGGCTACTGTTTATACCTTCCTGAGGGCCGAGCCACATCATAATCTGCCAATGAAGAATGTGCTAGCTAGGCTACTGGCTAGGCTAACGTTAGCTTAGCAGCACTGCAGCAGTCCCGTTATCTTACCTTTCCTTTTAAATCCAAGACATAAACAGCACTTGCTGACATCTTGAACTAATGTATACGAGCTTAGGAAAGCTCGTTCTAGCAACTACTATTAACAGTGCTGAATAATAACAGTCTCTGGGCTAAAATCAAAGAACACACTTTCATTCATAATACTGAAATCATGAAATAAATAGGAAAGAGACCCTTCCCTTCTTTAACGGCATCGAGCCATTGGAAGAGCGCCACCTACTGCACCGGAGGAGCAAGTAAACACAAGACGCGGGCATTTATTTTTGTTAAATACTTAAATACTAAGAATTTTGAAGAAGAAAAAAAAAAGAATTATGTCAAATAAAACTTTTGACCAAGATAAGCAAGTAAGAGAAAAATATGAGGAGGAGAGAGCTATTTACATATTTCTGTATGAGGAGCAGATACACCATAGTTTTAAAAATACCTATCAGCAAATGAAAATTATTTTTAGATTTATCATCACAGGATTACATGACTACAGATAATAACCACAATTCCTCAGATTGTTATTTTGTTTCTTAAATTATCTATATTTGTACAAGGGTATAATATATAGATACAGTATATAACTTACCAGTAAAAAATTAACCCTCCATCATATGCATTGTTATATTAATGTTGAAAAAATATTTGCGATGTTTTTCCTACTTAAAGTTGGACACTACAATATCATTTAACATTTTCAATATATTTATATTTGTTTGTTTGTTAACAGAGATATTTAAACTTTTTGTATTTTCATGCAAAAAAGGAAACATTTATTTAAAAGGTTCATTTCTTTGACCAAAAATTTAAACAATCTAATGTATCTAGGAATGTATTGCGTATTTAATATTTAATTTAAAAACAAAATTTCATATGTTGCTCTTAAGCAAAATTGTGCTGTTATGGAAGACAAATATATACAAATCATCATGTGATCACAAAAAATCATAACAAACAATTATATATCAAGGTAAAACATTAAAAACCACCATAACCTCATCCAACTCTGCTCCTGATTCTTACAAGTGTATACGGACCTGCATGTACAGAAACACTTATACACAAAACTGGCTTACACACATGAATGCACCTCACTGATTATGGGAGTCAAGGAAGTTCAATTACTTTCAACAGAAAAACACAAGTAGGCATCCCTGCTCTGCACTGAATCTGATTTTCTGTCACAGAGGTACCTCTGTCATCCGCATCTTCAATTTCACTCTCACTCTCCCCCTTGCTGGATCATCTCTATATAACATCAGGTTTCATCTCCTTCACTGAATCATAATATGTGGAGATACGTACATATGTGAATTATTCTTCTAAATTCCCCACAAATTCTTATTCAAATTCTTGTTATGAAATTGTTATGGAATTATTGTTTGGATAATTCTAATTCCTTTTCTTACCAATAAAATGCACTTGCACCCTCATCTAGTTTGCCTGGTGTGACCTTATGTGATTCCATTGTAGTACAGTGCTGCTTGAGGGCAATGTGCAGTGTTTTTTGTCATTTACTATATAAATTTGATAATATGTCAAGTAATGTTTTTTCTTTAATACTTATTTACTTACTAATGAGGGAAAATTTGATTTTTACAGGTGATTGTGAAAAATTTGTGAAAATACAGTTTTCATGAGAAAAAAGTCTGACGTGTAAATGTGAACATTTTTTGCAAAATCTCTGATTAGTATTTTATTTGAGGCTCTCTTCCCTGAGATAGTATTGACACATAAAATAACTCATTTTATTTCAAAAAGCTGAAATAGGCTACGTTGTATGGAGGCAACATGTTACCATAGAAGGATAAAGGTCACAGTTTATTCATTGTGGGTCATTTTAGAGTTGTATTTCCATGCACTGTGTTAATATTACTTATTACCCTATAAGTGTGATATTGCTTGACTTCAACATAAAACCAATTAAAGTAGGGTTAGGAGACAAGAACAATCAGCAGCTGAATTTGGTGAGATCACTGTTTATTCACTGCTCACAAAAATATAGCATTGTCTCAAATACACTAATTAGTAAGGATAAATACAGTTGAAAACAATACATTTTAATAACCACAATAAAAATAAATAAATTAATAAAAAAAATATTCTCTCTTTGTGCTGCAACTGTTTCATGTTTCCAAACTTGTTTAACTGGGCAATCACATCCCTTTTTAAAATTTCATTTTACACTGTAGCGTCATCTACTGGACATATAGGTGAACTCCATTGGACATGTTTCATAGTTGTCAGCTTCCTGAGTGTGACAGATGCGTTTCCCACATGAAGATCACCACTAGATAGCACCATTTTGTTTTGTAGACATCTGACTGATACAGGTTAAATGTCAATAAAAAAAAAATTGAGAAATAAACACTACTAATAAATTTTATATGAAACAAAGCTGTTGTCATGGGGTCACCACTGAGGGGGGTCTAAAATATTTTAAAATTCATTAATACATTATCACACTGTTGCACTGCTATAATATCAAACTAAGACTATGTTAAATGTGATAATACACAGTAGGTTAATACAGGGCAAGCTAATTATACTAAGAAGTCAGCTACTTATAAAGGAAACATTTTATACAAACTAATTACTTTGACAGGTCTTTGCCAACACTACAGAAGCACAATAAATATGTTTCCCATTGACTGATAATGTAATATAATGAAATACAGAGGGGGAACATCCACACAGAGTTGATAATACTTATTTACCTTGCACTAAATACCCTGCCCAGCCAAAAAACCTGCATTTAACTATTTGACAAATAAGTCAGATGCTTCTGCAGTGATTTGTATGTTTCAGCTGCAATAAGTTCTTTAACTCTAAATGACACAGTTGTTCCTTAAACAACCATCAGTTTGATAGAGAGCATAAAGATTAAACTGTGTTTTAATGGATAAAAGTCATGTGGTCTGATGAGTCCAGACTGACTCTGTTCCAAAATGATAGGCACAGTGATCAAATGATTACCCATCATGCCTAGTGTATACAGTACAACCTTGTGGGGGCGGTGTAATGACCTGGGGTTACTTGAGTTGGTCAGGTCTAGGTTCAGGAACATTATGTGTCCATAAAATGAGGTCAGCTGAACCTAAATATCCTGGATGACCAAATCTGAACATCAGCGGATTTTTTTCTTCCCTAATGACCCAGACATATTTCAAAATGACAACACTAGGATTCATCAGGATTGTGAAAGTGGTTCAGTGAGCATGAAACATCATTTTCCCACATGAACTGGTCACCACAGAGTCCAGACCTGAACACCACTGAAAATCTATGGGATGTGATGGAGAAGCCTTTATACAGCCGTCCAACGCTCTATCATCAATAAAAGATCTTGTTGAAAAATCAGTGCAACTATTGACAGAAATAAAGACCGAATAAGAGATAATGCACTGAATAAATTGAATGTAAATATGTGCTGATTTTCCCTGGAACACTTTGACTCTCAAACTTGATCATCCCTCTTTCATAACTACTGAAAACAAGGCCTTAATGGCAGCCAAACACAAAAGAAATGACTTCACTGGAATTAAAAACACATCTGAAACATAAGAGGAACTAGTGTAGCCTCTTATATCTAAAAATATATAACTCCCTAATATATGAGGGTGTTGTAATACACATAGGTACTGTGGTAATTATTGCTGTAGTACAGGCTTAGCATAAAAATAACTTAGGTTTAAAAGCTTGCTCATGTACACTGCCCTAAACAGAGGGAGCTTTTCACCTCTGGTATCATTATAGTTTCTTTCTGACACAGAGGATGGGTGGGATGCAACATGATGATGGATGAACACTTAAAAGAAAAAAACCCAGTTGATATTTGATGAAAGTACTTGCTGAGATGATATTTGTAAAAATGTGTCACGAGAGCGAAAACTGACTACCATCTGAGTGTTGTGTACTGAAGAGCACCAGCCCCTTTTGCTGTGAAAAGCCTTTCAGCACAGGGCTCGAGGGGGACAACTGCGCCTCATCGAAATGACGGATCTCTGATCCCTTTTGGCTGGCGAGATGGAGTGTAGACATTGTCAGAAGTCATAGATACAAGTGGAGTGAGTTACAGAGCCAAATATAACAGACCGCCACTACCCTCAAACACTTGCGTAAACTGTGAAGTAAGCTGTGTTTGTGAGTGCTACCATTAACTATCTGACATGTTTGTACAGAGGTCTCAGAGTTGAACAAGGATGACGTGTTTGCTCTGCTTGACAAGTGAACTTCTCTATGAGTCAATGCATCACACAGGTGTGGTATGTTAGAATAAACAGATGTGCAGGTATTGCAACAGCATGTCCTGGGAATATTAGAGTCTTGAACATGGACTCTTTTTGTAATAAATTCAACTTCTACTATGTATTCATAAATACTGTCTGGAAACATTTACTGTAATATTAGGGTCTGGGTATCACTCGCATGACATCAAGTAGTTAAGACTAAAATTGTACAAGTTTGTATTCTTCACGGTAACATTCATATACACCCTAATCTGTTCCACCATTCCCATGCTTTGTGATTTATACTTAGCAGGACTTTGACTCTACTCCCAAGGCGATCCTGTGGCTTTTGGGGGAGTTTTTACCATACAAGGAGAAGAGGAGTTAAGCTCAGTTTCCTGTGGGAGGGTTCTGATTACTCTCACTCTGCATCTGATTCACTCTGTCTCGATTTCTCTCTCTCCCTCCCATACCTCCTCTTCTCTGTTTCTCTGTTGTTGCCTCCTGGCACAATCAAAACCTGAACAAATGAAATTAAAACAACATTAAAACACTTCCAAAATCAATATTTGCAGCATTACCCTATCTGACATGCATCTATCCGAGCAATCTGTTTTTGTAACAGTGTGAGCTGAAATACCATATAAGGCTCACAGTCAGTGTTCTTATCAGTACAGGTCATGATGTAAGTTGTGTTGAAGACGGGGTTGTTAAGCTATCAGACCTCTGTTGCTTAGGTTGCACTTCCACTAAAGAAAATTACACTTACAGATCATTTGGCTTAACCTCTCAAAGCTGCCTTTCTCAAAACACTTGCAGAGGTAAACTGTGTTATTTGTCAAGACCCAAAGTGGGCAATGGGCCTATTTTCAGTGAGCCATCCATAAAGTTATAGGCAATGTTGTAATGTATGAATTAATATTCCAAATTAAAATAGAAATGTTTGTTTTGAGTATATGCAGCCTACATACATTAGCATTTGAATAATGTGTTTTGTGTCTGTTGGTTGGGGAACAGTGTGTTACTAGCAGGCTAACATATTTGTCACTGTCAGCATTTGAGTTGTTTCTTATGTCTAACCAGCTAATATTATTAGTCAGTTTTAGCATTTGAATTGTTTCTTGTGTTTTTTTTAACTTGTTGACTAGTCTTTTGCTAGTTAACATTACTTATCAGATTTAGCATTTAATTTGTCTGTTGTGTTTTATAGTTTGCAAGCTAATATTTGTCAGTTTTAGCCAATGAATTGTTTGTTTCTTATGTTTTTTTTGTTTTGTTTTGTTTTTTTTTTTTTACATCTTGAATAGTCTGTTTCTAACCAACATTACTTATCAATGCTAGCATTTGAGCAGATTTTTTTTTGTCTTTGAATTTGCTAGCTTACATTATTTATCAGCTTTGGAAATAAAGAGTTTGTTACTTTGTATAATTTAGTTGTCAATTATTCTGTTAATAGCTAACTTAGTTTTCATGTTCTTGTTAACATTTGAATAGCTTCTTGTGTGTTGTAATTAGCTATCAACTAATGTTATTTGTCACTGTTAGCATTTCAGTTGTTTCTTGTGTCTTTAAGTTTAAAAGCTAGTATTTTTGTTAGTTTTAGCATTTGAATTGTTTGTATCTTGTGTCTTTTTAGTTGTTGCCTAGTCTGTTTAGTAGCTGCAAGCTGCTAGTTAATATAATTTGTCAGTGTTAGCATATGAGTTGTTTCTTGTGTCTGTTAGATGTCGATAAGTGTATTGCTACATTTCTCTTAAGGGCTTTAAGCTGAAAACATTTGGAAAGACTTGCTCTTTTGGGTCTTGTGGTTTATAATGAAAGCTACAGGTCACTCCGAATAACAGGATGATATCAATTTTAAAAGTAGTGGAAACTTTATCATGGCTAATTTGACAAATGCATTCTAAAACTTTATATTCTTCTAGACAACCAGTGATTCTCTAGGTTTTTCTATTTTTTTCCCTCCCTGGACAACGCTAATAAAAAGCACAGCAATGTGCTATAAACAGTCAATTCAATCACCAAGATGTCCACAGCAGCAAGGATGCAACAACATGAACAAGAAACAGTTGGCTTTCCTTGTAATCTTTATTTTTAGCTTGGGCTAAAAGCCAGTGGACAGGTCCATCAGTGCTGATCCCCCACGAAAAACACACAAACACAAATATACCTCCCACTCATTATGACAAGTTCACTCTTTCCACATTTACTCTATCTTGTTCAAAGTTTACTTCTTTTTTTGATACTAAATGTGCAAATATTCTGAAGCCTTAAATAAAGGGCACGTGATCTCGGAGATGTTCAAAATCATATTCCATAAAACATTTCCAGTAATACAAGTTGCATCCCCAAGTCAACAAGCTTTTTATATTGCATGCCTCACTAATGACAGAAAACAGATCTAAATAAAGGTCTGTCAAACCAATAGTAATTAAGAAGAGCATAATTGCAGTAGACCTATGGTTTATGTCTGAGTAGCTCAACTGTAAAGCTCCTGCTGCCTGGTGTAGATCACACGCAGACAGCTCTTTCCCCAAATTCTCTTTGGCTGGATCATTTTCCATGCAGCCCTTTTTCATTCAGTGGTAGAATGAAAACTATGTCCTTCCTAACCAACTCTGGTATTAACATCAATTTGAACATTCCTAAGTAAGAACACAGGCATATAGATATGCAGCCCAAAAAGTGGGGGGGGGGCAAAAATGAACCTTCAGGAACTGATATTACTAATATAAACAATGTCCTTTTGATGTTGGTGTTCTTACATTCTTATCTGTTAGTCTTCTCCTGTCCAACATGGTCCAAATAAGGACAGAGGGGAAATATTGCCGAAAGCATCTACACCATGTTGCTCTGCCAAGAGGCTTTGAGAGGTGAAGTTTAGATTAGGGAGGGGAGCTTGGGGGTGCTCAGTAAGTTCTTGAGTAGCTGAGGTTTGGGAGTGGCGGAAGGGGTATACGGTGGGAAAGGGTTGTCACTAGGGACTGGGGCTGTCTCCAATGCTTCAGTGAAGTTTAAATCACATAGAGCTCTACCGACTCGCAGTTTGCATCCTCCTCTTGTCTCCTTTCACCCTCCTGCTCTGAACTCCCACTCGCTCATTCTCTCTCCTCCTCCTCCTCCTCTTCCACCTCTCTGCTTCTGACAGTGTCTCTCCGAGTCAGCCTTGTGAGGACTCTTGTGAGAGTTTAATTCTAAACCTTTGTAAAAACTTTTCAACAAAAGACACACTTCAATTTTTCTCCTCCGTAAGACATCCAAACCTACTCATCACCATGGAGGCCATCAAGAAGAAGATGCAGATGCTGAAGCTGGACAAGGAGAACGCCATCGATAGGGCAGAACAGGCTGAGACTGACAAGAAGGCGGCAGAGGATAAGTGCAAGCAGGTGAGAGGACGGCTGATGGGTTTTATGGAGACGAAGGATGCATGTGATAGACTGAAACAACAACTTTAAAACTGTTCTGAGAGTGAAATTATGGGCAATTTAATATTGTCATATGGCTTTAAAAATATTTAGCATATAGGAAAAAAAATATGCAATATCCTGTACATAATGAAGTATTAAAAGACGTAAACAAATGGCACTAACTACAATTTATACAACATAAATATACAAATAAGGATTAAAAAAAGAGTTTTATCAGTTCTGTTGTCATTATTGGTCAAAATATATAAATACAAATATATACATCAAAATAGGACTTTTAATTTTGATATACAGTAAATAGTTTTGTTTAACATTGGGATATTAATTTGTGTGGTCAAAGTTACTAGCTTTAATTTCTATGCAGATTACAGTTGTTTTTCTCCAAAGTCCAATGAAAGCCACATATCAAACAAATGTTTTGAAATGTTTGTGATACAGTGAACAGTCCTTAATGGGTTGAGGCTCAAATTCTTTTCAAAACATAATAGTCCCTAAAACACTAACAGGGACCATTTTATCAGCTGCTTTTTGACTAGAATTAAGGCTTGGAATCCAGCACCATGTAGGGGAATATTTTGTGGAATTAGTACTTCTTCCTAAACAGTTTACATAGCACTATCAGAAGTCATAAAAAAGTTGTTTAGAATAGTCTCCTTTTGTATTTATTTTAAGTGGTTTCCTCTGTTTCCACTAATGCTAACACGAGCCAAATTTGATTTAAGTGTTTTTTTTTTTCTTCAATGTTAATGATACAAAGTTATAAATAAACATATAACAAAGCATTTGTGCAGACAGTAGAGGGAATCAACACTCATATGCCAAGTATTTCCCAAAGAACCAAGTGCTCAGTAACAGTCAGCAGCTGACTCTGAAGCCCCAGGGTGTTGGAAGAGGTGGTCAGTCAGACGCACAAACAGAAGGCAGTCATAACTGCTGGATAGAACCTGAGGGATTACTGAAAACTGAGCAGGAGTGATGCTGCAACATTCATTTTATAACAGCTGCTGCTTTGACTCTAACTGAACAGCATCCTTATCTGAAAACCTCACAAACTGCACGTATTGGGATGTCCATATTTAGAGCTGCACTTCTCAAACCTCAGACAGCCTGTTATTTCAAGAGGTACTATGTTCCTACAAAACTTGATACAGTCAAAGTACTGTCTGGAGATGTAATAGGATATTTCACGTTTCTAAATACAGGCAATTATTGCACAGTGGGGGGTTGTGTCGTGATTGTGGGGGTATGGGTGAATACTACAGAGGGAAGACTTGGACAAAGCTAGGATCTACATTAAAGCAAGTGGAAAGTATCCTCCCCGTGGTGGCTAAGGTCCTAATCATACCCTCAGAGACACAAGGAGTGACAGTTGTCATTGGCACTGCACATATGGACCATCAGCGGCATGTCTTCTACATCAAGGCACTGTCAGTATGAAATCCTAGAAGATTACGCAGAGCTCTTTAGTGTGTTTAGACGGCAGGAATACAAGCAGAGCTACGAGGAGCTTTCTTTGCTATTCTTGGCGAGAGAGGACGAACAGAGTGTAGTTATGCAGTAGGAGGGAACAAAAAATACTCAAAAATAATATTCAACATCAACATCCATTAAGTAGAACACCGGGTACAGACTCCAGGATCTGTACTTGATGAGGATGTATTCTCCCAAAACATGTCCTGCCAGAGACGGTGTCCCAATTGCTCTGGATAATCCACAGATCAAAGCAGTAACAGTGGACTATGGACCTAAGAACAGAGTAGCCTTTATGTATCTGTAAAGGTTTTTTGGATTATCCTCACCAATGAATACATTTTTGAAGGGCCAGTGATGCTAAAAATCTCGGAAAAGGCAAAAACTTTTTAGATTTTTGAATGTCAGACTGGAGTTGCCAAAATGACTCGATAGCGCCCTCTAGAAAACATTCAAATTGTGTTTCACCTACATGTACCGAATGTGGTAAGCATGTGCATAATGTCAATAAATACAAAAAACATTTTTACCCATTTTAAGTCATTCTGTTTTAAAGGTTCAGTGTGTAATATTTAGTGGGATCTAGTGGTGAAGTTACAGATTGCAGCTAACAGAATAAGCCCACCTCAGTCTCCAGGACAACGGTGGCATAAAACATAAACAAGTTTTTTCTCTTTGGGGCTTTTTAATTAAGGGGATATTAACTCTGGTCAACACTCAATCATAGAAAGTGGTGGAAACACACCTTAACTGGGTACTACCTGCTGTTAAATGGAAACAGGGCAAAGAGGAGGGTCATTCTGTGCCACTATAAAAACACTGGCACAACATCACAGACTCCATGGATGACGACCTGCTCCCTCTGTAGATATAAACAACTCAGTCAACATAACAAAAACACAATTCTTATTTTCACATGACTATACACTGATGAAACCGCAATTATGAGTATTATATTTCATTTCTGCGATTACACCCCCCCCTCCCGACAACTTGTTATGGAGTGCCATAACAAACCCCCCCGTTTTTTTTTTTTTTTTGGGGGGGGCAGGAAGCTCATGATGACGAAAAGGGGCATTTGTTCAAAAAAGGTTGAGAAACACTGATCTAACTCATTAGATGGTACTCTGAAACGGTAAGCTGTTGTAATACAGATGTACTTTATCCATTCTATCACACATTTATCATTCTTCAAAAGACACCAAACCTGGACGAATCTACATATCAATGTTGAGTCAGAGCCTGCTTTTCCATTGACAATATTGTCTCAACTTGCCTCAACTTGGCACAGTAATTTTTACATTTCCATTACCTGAGCGCAGGGATCACCTGTGGTACTAAGTGAGCTAAGACAATATTAAATGTGATCTAAAATCATGCAGACCACAGATTGGTTGCCCAGAATCATCACTGTGTTGAATTTTATGTTGCGGTCATGGTGCAACACAGAACAGAATATAGGAAATCTCCCCAAAAAAACTCAAAGCAAATGATCATATGATCTCTATCTTGATAAATCAACCACAAGTTTGAAGTCTAAGTAATTTTAGCTGAGGAAGTACTATACCTGCAGGGGAAATGGAGTCAAGAAAAGTCTAGGCGAATGAGATGTTGTCATCAGTGGAAAAGCAACAATAGCTGCCTCTACTGGCAACAGGAAGTGGTGCATAATGAGACAATGTGAGATGAGGTCACATAAGGCCCCAAATTATTCTCCTTTTATTTGTACATTGAATGCAATGTGTTCTGTGGTTTACCCAGACTAAGAAGAACGTTTCTATTTTCTGATGATTTCTGTTTGTTTTTGGTTTGACTTATGTTTTAGAACATGAGTAATTTTGATAAAATAACTACTCTATTACAAATACAAAGAACCTCTGACAGCAAATATGTTTTATGAATAGGAGAGACAGGGAATCTTACAGGCTGATGTATTTTGTAAGTTCTAGTGTCTGACCTTTTGACAGACATTTGTGTTGGCCTACATCGTGATATCCTCTTACCCCTTAAAAATATTACCTCACAAGCTGTCCTGTCCTCATCAGCCCTCTCTCTGATTGTCTTTGTATATTTTCCTTCCTGCAGCTGGAGGATGAGCTTCTTGCTCTGCAGAAGAAGCTGAAAGGAACAGAGGATGAGCTGGACAAATATTCAGAGGCCCTGAAGGATGCTCAGGAGAAACTGGAACTGGCTGAGAAGAAGGCCACAGATGTGAGTTATAACCACAAATAGGCAATCTGAAACACATTATCCACATTTCAGAGGGACACCATAACCTTGGAATCTGACTCCCATATAGTATCAATAGTCCAGATGAGCTGTTAGATACTAATCCAAAACTCCAAAGCTGTCTCTTCTTAGACACTCGGAAAGACTTTTAATTGAGTCAGTGAAATACTTTTACAGGGTTTGTTTCTCATTTTCACATAATATTGGGCTATGTCTACATACAAAAATATGGAAAAGCTTGAGCAGATAATAAATAAATGACATACAAAAAGCTTAAAAGCAGGAGTTGCTAAAAAGGTTCACAGGGAACCAACTACTTGTTGTCATTGACTGTTGATGCTCCCCACATTGATTAAACCCACAGAGGAAAGAAAGACCCTAAAAATCCGCTGTTAGAACTATTTTGTAGACTTTTAAACTGATTTTTTTAATATTATGCACACAGCACTTGTACATCACATTGCACTTTTTATATCCCATAGCATTTTCTTATATTGAGACTGAATATTTAACAACTCTGTTTATGTACTTTTTACTGTGTTTCAGAGTCATGCAGTGAAATTTTGTTCCAAGTGCACTGTTTATTTTGCATGTATACTGGAATGACAATAAAGTGATCTATCGATATATTTTTACTCTACGATAAGGTAAATAAAAGAGGTTTGAAAACATGGGATAGAAGCAAATTCTGAAACCAAAAACCAACATCCTTTTTTCAGATTTGCTTCAAAATGTCTTAACACTCCCACCAATGTCATGTTAGGGCTTGCCTTAATATTTTTTTGTCATTTGAGGGATTGTTTCTGAGTTATTTATACATTGGCCTTATAATTAAAAACTATGATTAAAGTTGTATTCACAGAAACAAAAGGCAATCTGGGCCTTTGTTTTATGAATGCATCATAATCAAACCATTCAGATCCATCTCCTCTGTGTTTGTGCAGACAGTCTAACGGTTCAGCACATACCGATCATCCTAATCATCTAATATATGTTACAAACTATCCTCTACATGCTGTGTGAATCGTCAGTGTGACTCAGGCAGTTTGAAGAATCACAGAGTTATTGGTGCCTCACTGAGGTCTGTAACCGAGCTATTTCTCAAGCACAGACAAAACTTGGCCAGCCTGTAGCCGACCAGGAATGCCAGGAATGCAGCTTAAGCAAACAGAGAACCCCATACTGCAGTGTCTAATGAAATCAATGCTCTGGCCTTTTTTGGGGAAGAGGTATTACATTCTCCTTTGTGCTCTCTGGCTCATTTATCAAACCTCTTTATCACTTATGGTTTGCCAAATGAATTGACTATTCTTTTTACAGTATTTCAAGCACGAAAAAAAGAAGGTGAAAAAAAATATATCTGATGGCTGATCTGTATGAAAATCAAGACTTCTGAGTTTTGTTTGAGACCAACATGATAGCACTGGTGAAAAGCAGTCCCAGATGATCTCTAAAATGAAACCAGGTGAGGTAAGACCACGAAGGTTATAGGTCAGAGTGCAAATGACCCCTGTCTTTGAAAATTTATCAGATTCACAGCGATGGCTTTTGGAATTAGGCCAGACACTATTTGTTTTAGAGTGTTTGACTCAACACTCTAAATAAAAAGGTAAAATTGGACAGTGAAGGGAAAAGTTTCAGTATCCCATTGCATAATTAGCCTATAGTTGATCATGTTGGCAAATTGATACAGTATGTTGTTTAACGTAGCTGTGCTATTGATGAATGGAGGAAATAATGTAAACATTTTTCATACTACTCAATATTTTAAACAAATCAAATGTTCTTAAAATCCTTTAACACCTAATTTATTAACTGAGGGCCAATAGGCCCTAAGCTATTCATGTAATAATCCATCAAGGTATCACAAATATATGTACAAGTACATAATAAGGAAATACATAATATCAAATAACCATAAACCTATATCTAAGTTTAAGAAAACAAGAAATCTGTTTATGATGTTATAATATATTGTGTACCAGTTATTAAATGTGGCTAAGAAATAGAGCTTTGTGCCTACTACAACATAATGGTCTCATTTAGAACAAATACACAGGAATAAACATGTTTACAGCCTTGTATAAAAAATAGTAATTGTCACTAGAGTTAATGTTCCCATTCATGATGACATGTAGATTGTGTGAATTTTTACAAAGGCTTCAAGTCAGGGGTGTGTCCTCTTTGAGTGACAGACGGGTGCTCTCCGTATCTACAACGATGGCTTTGACAGCAAACTCGCCTGCTGAGTAGGAGCTTCTGTTTATTAAAGAAAACATATTTTTTCTGACAGACAACATGATAATCACTGGAATTGAGAAGTTACTTTAACCAGTCTGTCAGATGGTTCTGTCACTGAGCCCGTTTACATGGCAATAAAAATCTGATAACTGTCAGTAATCAGTTAATTGTAATAATCAGATCTGATGCGTTTACATGCACTTAAGAAAAATGATAATCAAAAAAACCCTGGTTTAGATGCTCTAGTCCATTATTGGATTTCTTTCGGAGTGTGTACGCGCATAGTGTGATGGTAGAATCAAACTTCCTGTTATTGTCTTCCACTCATATTTGACTATGTATCTTCCATTTTCTACAATTTTTATTGTGTTTACACATGCACAGATGTAAAAGAACAAAATAAATCAGATTAACCTGTACACATGCAGGAAGACATCCAGGTGTGTTAATCTGATTTCTCATAATCAGATTACTGCTGTTATCTGATAAATCATTTTACATCATCCTGTTTACATGGTCACTTGAATAATCTGATAACTCCAGAAATTGGATGATGATCGGAATGTTAGTGCGCATGTAAACAGGCTCATTATCAGTTCTTAAATACAAGTTTATTTCAGTTAGCTAATGTTAGAAATCCCTTGTTATACCTTTAACTTCTATAGTCAGTGAGATAGCCCAGCAAGCCCTAACTAATGTGATCATACTAAGGGGCAAGGAACTTTCCTTAAAATAAAACCAATGCAAAAGTATCCTAAAATTCTAAAACCACCGACAGCAACTGTAGGTGGTTCTAATTAGTTCCAAAAAGCCCTGGTTCCTATAAATTTATGTTGAACTTCACTCATCCATTCATTTTCTGAACATTTTAATCCATGAAAGGGTCTCAGGGATGCCTGTCCCAGCTACTAATGAGTAAAAGTGAGGTTGGACATTAACAGATGAACAACCATTCACTCTCACATCCACACCTATGGGTGATTTAGATTGACCATTTAACCGATTAAGGTGCTTGTGTTTGGATTTTGGGAGAAAGGTAAAGTATCTGCAGTGAACCACAGACATGGGGAGAACATGCAAACTCCTCACAGAAAACCAGTGCCGGCTGGTGCTGGAATCAGACAAAGACTGTCTTGCTGTAACACTGCATTACTGTGCAAAAATACTAAGTCACGAATTTTTTTTCCATGACTCAACTGTACTAATGGTTAATAGCTTACATTACTAAGACTTTGTTTCGCAATGCTTGGTGAAGTGTACTGTTTTACTGAGTCAGCATTAGTATGAGCATACTTCTGTCGCTTCAGGCTCCTGTAGTTCCACCCTTTTATCTGAATTAGTTCCTTCCATTCAGCTGACATGGACATGGACATATCACAAAAATACTGGCTTCAAAATGGAAGTTCAGGTACCAATGGATGATGCCGTGGTTCTTCTGTCCACTACTTATATACGTTTATGGTTTATACTTTATATTAATTTGTTGATACCGTTATGAAAAACAAGTGTATGTGTTTTTATTTATTTAACCTTTATTTTACCAGGTAGGTCAATTCAGAAACAGGCAGCTAAAACAGAAAAAAATAAAACAAAACAAAGAAACAAGAAGAGAGAAAGAAAGAAAATTACAAGTTACAAAGTCACATAACAAGCCATAATATTGCTAAATAAGACGATTATTTACAATATTTACAGTGATATATTTTTAAAAAGAGTAGTTATCGGCAGGAAGAATATAAAAACTGATAATACAGTTTTACATGTTGGACCAGGGCTATAAAAACAGATGCTGAATATATGGGGACATGTATTAAAAAACAAAATGGCTAAAAGCAAGTGCAACTATCCTGTGGTACTGGTTGTATAGAGTTGTACAGAGTGTTAACACTCATCAAGTAGCTAAAATTACTTGGCAACATTTAACATAATGCCGTCAGTGTGTTCTTACTTAACACAAGCTTGTCAAGTTTCACTGCTTGCTCTTTCCCAACTCATCTGTCCGTCCAAATATGTACACACAAAGAAAAAAGAATAAAAAGAATCACAACATGTCAAACTCCTGGCTTTGATAACAGGCTTCACCCACTTTTAATATAGGTAAGATAAATATCTGTGTGATTCCTGTCTTTATATCAGGACGAAAGTATAGCTTCCTAGAAATTTAGAAGTGTATCAGACGGAGCTTTATTGTTATTCAATCAATAGTACATGATAGAACGAAATACAGCTACCCAGGTCTCTTTGTTTTTAGCACGAGAAAAGCTGGAAGGATAAAATATAAAATAAAATGCATAGAATCTAAATGGAATAGTATAAAAACTACCATAAAATATGCAAAAAATATCATAAAATAACTTAAATATGTACAATACTGCATAATATACAGCAACAATATCAGTTAAAGTAGTGGTGAATGCAGCAGTGACATAGATAGATAGATAGATAGATAGATAGATAGATAGATAGATAGATAGATAGATAGATAGATAGATAGATAGAT
>JAPQRP010000011.1:906133-919088 GCA_037367295.1 Apogon hyalosoma
CCAAAGCCAGCTTCTGTAACTGGGGATCAGACCGCCAAGGCCCCTGCCTTGGTCTGCTGCCCAATCCCCATTGCACCGGACCCTCCAATTTCCCCTTGCGGGTGGTGGGCCCACAAGGCGACGAGCCCATGTAGCCGGTTCGGGCTGGGCCTGGCCGGGCCCCATGGGCGAAGGCCCGGCCACCAGGTGCTCGCCCATGGGCCCCAATCCCAGGCCTGGCTCCAGGGCGGAGCCCTGGTAACCCTCCGGGCCGGGTACACAGGTATTATACACACACATATATATGTGTGTGTATAATATTTTAATAAACTGACTTGATAGGTTTTCACTATTTGGTATGTTCAGTTTACTGTTGCACTTGTGTAAAATGTCTTGCTGCTTTATCCTGTCATGATCAGTCAACATGTTAAAGCATTTATAAATCAGTTTATAGTTGACAAAAGGGGCTTGTTATAAAGTTTGTAACTATTTCCAAGGTTTTATGAGGTATGATACAAGATAATGACAATACCAACAATTAGAGCCTTTTGTTATCAGATAAGTTAAATGCGAAAACAAAAAGGTTATTCTAACAGCTGACAGAACTAGTAAAAAATGGCTAAATGTAGCGTGATGTAACACTTAGTGTTTCATGTTATATATGTTAAAAGTAACAGAAAAATCCTAAAAAAAAAGTGAAACTAGTTGATTGAACTGTACAATAACATAAGTGATAAAATAATAAGTTACAATGTTTGTCATCACTCCCGAAATATAGCAAATGAGTTGTTGCCAGAAACTATGCTAATGGCTAAATGTAGAAAAAAAGAACTGAAATTGTATGGTAATACTTGTATGAATACTATTGAACAATAGACACACTTACATAATCATCAGGGTTAAACCGATGTAGTTAGTGAGTCAATAAAGGGGTACTTGAATGTATCTGACTGCACACTTTTTTTTTTGCTTCCAGTCAAAAATATGTTGGGAATCTAATGCAAAAATAAATGTTTTACCATTCATTTTGAAGGCATAATATGCCTTAAGGTCATTTGGGTCCATCTGACTCAGCACTGAAAACATGTCCAACAAATTCGGCCTTTCTGAGGGATAGGCTGATGATGGTTAGGGAGCTATTAGCTTAACTAGTAACTGATTTTTAACTAACATTATAAGTTCAAAGATGTACATCTTGAATGAATGTTTTTTCAAATCATGTAATGAGTGTAATTAATGTTTATAGCAATTCTGTCCTGAATGTAGTCTTATTCTAAAGTGGTACCATGTACCTAAAAGTATAAGACAAATGTTAAAAATGGTTAAGCTAACAGATTGATCCATCAAGGTTTAAGCGTAATATTAATAATAGTTAAATGAATTTGTAAGCAAAGTATAAATAAAATTGAAGTAATATATTATTCCAAGTGTAAGTCACATCAATAACAAAACAGCTAAAAGTAATGTATGTTTCACATTGTTAACTAAAGCTAGCTCTTCAGTGCTACAAAAAAAGCTGAGCTAATCAGAATCATGTTTATTTTAAGTAAACAGGATTTGCATTACAAGGAATTTGCTTTGGTGGTTTGGTGCATACATAGAACGTGAAGTAAGTCAGAAGCATGCAGTAAAAAATAAAATAAACAAGTAAGGTAGAGAATAAACAAGTAAGATAGAGTTCCAAAATATACAATATACACCATGGACAAAACCAGTGGGTTAATAGAACAACTGGTGAAATAGTAGGGAAATGATTATTTATCTGACTTCTTTAAAAACATTTGTATGTACTTAATGATGCTAAAAACACATACTTTATAGTCCACATGAGTAGACTGTAGTGAGTCAGTAGAGGGTACTTAATCTGATCTGAGGTGAGTTCTGTCAAAATATCAGGAACCATTTCTTTTCTTAAGGAGGGTACCACTTTAGAGTATTAAGATAAGCTGAAGGTGGTTAACTTCTATTAACCTGTTAATTGATATTTGATGAATGGTATATAAATGTTGGCTGATGTGAATAAAGCCAAATAAGTAGCTAACCAATGAGATACAGGGCTTATCAGTAAAGGTAAAAGAGGACCCACTATTTGGAAAGCAACAGGATACTGGGGTTATTGAAGGGGTTTACATCCTAATTATTAACCTACGTATAAACAGTTATACAAAATATTGGTCTGATGAAGCAAATTATACACATTTGTATCAAAATAAAGTTTGATCTCTCACATTTCAGACATTCTGCAGTGTCAGCCCATCCCTCTGTGCTTCTGAACTGAAGGGATTAGACATGCGTGAGATCACTTCATTTTCTTATATCCTTATATGGAAGGTGCTGTGAACAGACATAAGAAAAATCATCTAATGATATGAGAATTTAGGAAATGTGTGTTTTATACTGTTTGTACTTGGAGTTATGCTGCCTCCATGTACTATGGGAATTATGGTGAATACTAGTTATGAACTTGAAAATCACATGAACGCCCCCTCATGTTGTATTTTCCACTGGGAGACTTGGAAAAAATTTTGATATATGAGTTGCTGAGGTGAAAATAACCTTTGAATATTTCAACGTGACGTAGAGCAACAAAGGATTAATTGCAAATGGTAAACATTGGCTTTATTAATGTTCTGCTGCTGATAATTTGGCACATTTATAGTATACACAATTTGCAAAAAAACAATTTTACAAAAAAAAAGTAGAGTTTGCATGTTTTCCCTTTGTGTGTGTGTGTGTGTGTGTTTTTTCTCCGGGTACTCCGAAGACATGCATTAATAGGTTAATTGGTTAAGCTTAATTGCCCGTATGTGTGAGTGTGATTGGTTGTTCGTCTCTGCATATGTCAGTGTATATAATTTATGTCCCTGCGATAACGTTCAGATGATGAATGAATGAATGAATAAAAAAAAAGCTGTAGCAGATTAATGAACACGTTTAAAACTGTTTTACCCAAGTAGCAGGTCATGATAAATTGCGTGTCATCCATTTTTCATTTCGCTATGACAACAAAAACACTTGAACACAACGCACTGGTAATTTCAAACTCACAAGTGGAAAGAATCATCTTCCCGATAGCACATGAAGGCAGCATTAGTGTTGATTTCATATTGTAAATAAATGATTTCCACTGGAATACCTGAGGAATTCAGGTGCTCGTACAATCATGTGCTGGAAGTCTTCTAGTGACAGACGGCCATCATTGTCCAGGTCAGCCTCGTCGATCACCTTTTCACACACCATCCTCACCTCATCCTCCGTAAGTTCGTTACGTGTCAGTTTATTCAGTGTCTTCTCCAAATCAGATTTGCAGATGAAATCATCATTGTTAAAATCTGGAGGTATAAGAAGGACATACTGTACATATATATTTTATTATCATTTTTGATTGCATAGTATTACATATAGACGTCTTTTTGATCAAGACCAGGTATTATGTGAACCCATGCGTCCTTCTCCTTATTCAGGGTTAAACTGTACCTTTACAGCACATGATCTATCCTATTTATTGTCTTTTATTAATATCGGTCACATATGAAAAGCTTCCTTGACCCATGACTGAGATCATGTGTATGTACATCTGTCAGCAGCTGTTAATTAGAGGGAGAATGGTGCAAAACACAGACTGGCTTCAACATTGTGTTTGCCGCTATAACGTCTTCTATAATGGGCTGATGAATCATTTATAACATTCCATGCATAGTCTGTCATGCTTACAGCTCCATAACCCTTCACCATGTTACCTCGTCATTAATACAATACAAAAGAGCCTTGTTTTCTACAGGAAAATTAATGATTAATGGTTTGAAAGTGGATTTTTTTGCCAAAAACTTGACATTATACTTTTTGTTTTATACTTTATATGAATGTCTCTGAATCAGGGGTACTTGTACACTACAGGTACCCTACCTACTCTTTTTTAAGTTATTGAGACTCATTTGTGAAGGTGAATTGATAAAAAATATATATTAGCACATATGCATTTGTTATTCAGAAAATAAAGAATTGCAAATTGATGATACAATAATTTGTAGAAAATATACAATTATTAGTAAACTGGCCATGGACATACATCAGTTGACAGCATTTAACACATTTTGCACTTTACAGTACATAAAAAGTAGTAAGCAACCTAATCTGTGCCTATTTCATGTACCACAAAGAGATACATGCTAAAAAGAGTCAATCTAGCAAATTCTGCAAAATGTAAGCTAACATAAATAATTATATTGGCTAAGTGTAAGTGTGTCTCATTATGAGTGTAAAATAAATTAAACTAATCCATTTTTTCATGTGTAAGCTAACAAAATACATAAAAATAAGATAAAGTAAACCTAATGTAGCACTTAATGTTTCATATCACATGCCAGTAACAAGTAAATGGTTTAAAGAAATAAATTCTTCAGTAAGCTAGCATAACAAATAATATAATTAGCTAAACATGACGCATGTTTCATGTAGTGAACTAAAAGTAACAGATAAATGCTAAAACAGAAAGGTTACACTAACAGCTGACAAAAATAGTCAAAAAACAAAACAAAACAAACAGCTAAATGTAGCTTGATGTAACACATTCATAAAATAATAAGTTAAGATATTTGTCATCACTACCTGAATATAACAAATGGGTTGTTGCCAAAAACAATAAAAATAAAGAGCTGAAATAGTATGGTAATACTTGTATGCATATTATTGAACGATAGACAGATTTATATAACTATCAGGGTTAAACTGATGTAGTTAAGTGGGCTCAGTAAAGGGGCGCTTGAACTTATCTGACGGTGCACTTTTTTTTTTACTCCAGTCAAAAACATGTTGGGAATCTAATGACAGAACGAATGCTTTACCGTAAATTTTGAAAGCATAATAGGCCTTAAGGTCACGTGGGGCCATCTCACTCAGCACTGAAAACATGTCCAAGAAGTCATCCAGGGTCATGTTTCCCTCACCATCGTCAGAGAAAACCTCAGCAATCCTCTGACGAAACGGGTTGTCCTGGACAAAGGAAAAAAGGGCTTCTCTGAGTGCCTTGTAAAACTGTATCTCTGAGATCAGTTACGAGTGCAAAGTATAATCTTCACAGTCTCACTCTCCCTTTTCATGGGGCATGTCAGGGGACGGCAGTGCCACCTGTTAACCGCGCTGTCATTGAGGCATATAATTGACCTATTTCCAAGTGTGTGTTCCAAGGAACCCACCAGCATTCTTTAATTTTAGCAGAGTCAGGTAACATATAACCTTTCAAAGAATTCTGTCGATTAGTTAGCTATTAATTATGAATTAGGGAGACACAGGGAGAGCGAGTCTGTGAGTTTGTGAGTGGACGTCCAGTGGGTCTACCTTCAGCTCTGGCATGCTGCCAATCAGCTCATATGGTAACTTCACATCTGGGTGATTGGTGTAGTCAAGAGGAACGAGCTGCGGCGCCAAATCCCGATAGCGATAGAACAGTCTAGAAGAGGAAAAGTGTACTTTTAGTTATGAATTACATAACTTGCATGTTCTTTTGAAGTACAACTGGTAGGGAATATAAGGTAGAAAAGTCGTGGCCCCTGCAGAAGAGTCATTTTGACATCAGCAGAATTAATAATATACTCACCTGAGAATTTCTTTTCTTGTAAAGTAAGTGCAGTCCTGCAAAGACATCACCACATCATCAATATGGTGACATGAACTTATGAAAAAAAACAATGTATAGAAACAGATCCATACGGAGGACTGCTAAATTGGGGAGCATTATTTAGATAGAAGCGAGTGCAGAATATTTGTGACATTTTGACAGTTTTCAGGGTTTTTCACTTTGTGTACATGAATCATCACATGCACACATAAATAAATATTATGTTCAACATCTATGACTTTTTCACCATTCCTCCACATTGTTCTTGTAGTATAATATTCAGTTTGCTCTGTTGAAATGTTACAAATGTTTTTTGAAATCTAGAAAGTCTATCCAAACGAAATGCTACCAATCAATTTTGAAAAAAAAAACAAACAGATTGCATAATTCATACTTAACAATTGATTTGATATTAGTAAGCAGTCATTTGCATTGTTTCACAACTGGACATCACATAGTAAATGTCCAGGCACAATGGATGGAAGCGCAAAACAAAATAAATGATCCTAAAACAGTGACCCACAGCTCGGTATCACGCAGATCATGTCGGTAACTAGTGTCAACAGGACAAACAGCTTTTATAAATGAGTGAGTTCAGTAGATTCATCCACACACACAGTGTTGACACCAACCTGATACGCGTCTAGCTGTTGTGCTGTAAAGATGGTCTGTTTATTCCCCATGTCTGCATGCAAACACCAGCTCTCAGGTCCATTGCTACTCCACCATGAGGTATAAGTGCTTTTTTAGGGTGCGTGGTTCTGTCAAGATATGAAATGCTGGGACAAAAGAAAGCCAGAGCCAAAGAGGAGATCGGGTATCGGTCTGCCACAGGACCCTTTGGTTCCCATGATAATGGCAGCATTTCATCGTTTTCTCTATTGTGAATAGCAGCCCCTCTGACAATGAGCAAGGGCTGTCGTCCAGCATCATGCCAAGTGGTATCAACCCCCTTTAGTGCCACTCTAATATGGCCAACGCCTCGGTCACTGCTCAGGTTACACTCTATAGAGGCAGGCTTTTGTCATGGTCAAAGAGGGTTTTTGATGGGAGACAGCTTTTGTTTTAAGCGTATTTGATATTTGGTCAATATTTGGTCAGAAATATTGCACCATTACTTGAACTGTATTCACTTTGCACAAATATTGTTTTTCTCTTGCCATGCGCTTTCTCTTTGTTATTTTGCTAAATGCTTGTGTGTGTCAGAGCACCTCACCAATCAGACGCATCACAGGACTGACAGGGTGTTCCTTTTAACAGTATATTCATTCTCTATGATGGTGCAGTTTGTTAACACATCCTTCCTCAGAAAAAGTGACTTCCTTTAAATCTGTCCTACTCTTTTGCTTGCAGCCTCTGTTTTTCTAAATGAGTATATTTTCAAGACTAAAACACATTGTGAAAGTGTTTCCATGCTTGTGTTCTGTACAGCAGTGGCAGTGTTTTTGCTAGTCACTGAATGATTAGTGATTGCAGAAATTAAGTCAAGACACTCCATTTTGAGTTTAATCAACTTAATTAAATACATTAACCAGCGTAAAAACAAGATCATGTCAAACTCAGTGAAATCATTCTGCATCCAAATCGGTGATAAAAGTGAACAGAGTACAAAGCTTTTTAACACTGTGAATTTGTGGTTGAAACTTTTACCTATAGTCACAAGCACTCATAATTAGACAGATCTCATTTAAGAACAATGAGACAAATAATGAAGTTATAGAACAGTATGTGCCCCTGTGATTAGAAACTGAATACAACTGTGCTTTCACACTCATCTGTCTAACTAAACCTACACAGACAGGACGTGTCAAGTACACAACCAGGAAAATGTTCATAATTGTGCTGCCTTGCTTGCAGTTTTGTTTTACACAGATACAGTACACTGCAAAAAAGGGGTGTAAAAACAAGATACAAATACAAAATCTGAGTAAAAAGGTACTCAAAACACATGAAATATTTGTCTGTGCAGCAAGATAATTTCACTTGACAAGATTTCTTGAATTAAGATTGTTAAATCTAGAAATAAGCATCTGCAGATGTATGAACTCTAAATAAGAAATTAACTCTTAAAACAAGATAAATTATTTCACAATTCTACAGCTACTGTTATTTTTTGTTTGTTTGTTTTTTGTTTTTTTTGTTTTTTATCTTGGTAAGAACCAAATAATTTGCAGTGTATATTCATGCATTACAAAAACACACTTTTATACCCTGATGACCCACCTTTGCTTAAAAGTTAAAAGCACCCTTTGGACCATATGAGGGCATCATTAAAAACTACTTAATTTTTACAGGTATTGCTTAGTTTTTATGCTGATCAGGTTCAATTAATCAATAATAGTTGTAAGTCATTAAAATGCATACAGAATAAAGGCAGGGTAGGTAGTTTGAGTGGGTTTTAGGAGATTAAATATGAAAAAGCATATTAGTAATACTCAGTGTTTAGTGTCATGATGCAATTGCTTTGTTCCACAGACAAACCTACATTATAATTATTTTTGCACTTTTCAGATTGAAGGTTTAACTGGGTTTTTACTTTTGTCTCAATATTTTAGGCAGTTGGAAATCACTACTAATTTTTGCTAATTGTATTAGTTAAAAAATAAACTTGTGTAGGCTTGACTTGCTTATAATAAGGCCTAAACACAGGTGGAATGGAACTGAATACAGACTCAAGTACATATTTGAAGTACACGTATGTTACATTCATGTTGATTTCTGTTTTCTGCAGCTGTATACTTATACAACATTACCCCTAAGAGGCAAATATTGGACTTTTGACATTGTTGCCTTTATCTGAGAATGTTACTCACTTTTCAGATTGCCATTTATTATCCATTCTTGTTTCCTCTCCAAATGTGTTAAATTATAAACTGTGGGATGTATTTCTTTTATGAGTTAGGTTGAAATGATCCTCTTTGTTGAATAAAATCAACTGTTTAAAAGCTGTTTTGGTTTCACTGGAAAAGGCTTTGTCACAAAGCTGAAACCTTCATGTTTGTCTGAACTTATGAGAAGTTTACTGATCAGAGATATGCTTTTCTCACAGTATAAGCGATGCTACACGATGAGCTCATAAAATATGATGATGTAGATTCCCAACTGTATATAATGTACTGTGCTTCAAATAAGACCAACCGTTACAATCTCTAGTACTAATATATAATCTATGCATGAAGGCAACAGTAAAATTAATTTTAAAAAATAATTGTGACCATTTTGCTGCAGTCATTACTATTCATAGTCTTTCAGTTTTTTTTTTACTTTTCCAGCATTGTATTAAAAATGAGACAAAATACTCCAAATAAATATGCTTTTCAAATATTAATATTGATTTATTCAGCAGTAATATGAATCCAAAGACACTGTATACAATAGTAAAACACTGAGAGGGCTGATAAAATTTACATACTTTTTCTTAAGTAGGGTTTTGGATGCAGTCAGTATTTTCACAAGGTTCTAGTAAAACTGTTAAAGGATCTGAATACTTCGTAAATTCAATAACAAGTTATTAAAAACATATGTTAATACACAAATATCTAACACTACTTTGACCTTCTGTACAATATTTAGATAGACAGATTTATTTGTCCTTCACAGGAAAATTGTTTTCACGAACAGTACGGACACGAGAATACAGCACATCACTCACAAAACATACGACATAACACAGCCCAAAAATAGTAACTGCACGCCATATACATGCCCAAAGCAGCAAAGACAACAATTTATTCAGACTATAATAATAAACACAAGCATAAAATATACACATTTACATCTTTCACAGAATATCATGTCCATCACTGCCATATATTATAATTTCTGGTTATTTACATATATTACAATGTCACATGTGGGACTTGGTATAAAAAGTGTCAAAGGGCAGTTGGTTGTTGAAGGACCAAACCCCAAAAGTAGTGACTTCTGAACTGAGGTCAGTGGCAGCCACAGCTTCCCGCCACCATGTCGTTGTACTGTTTAAGCACCACATTCTCATCATCATCAAAATAAAGTAGGTTGATGGAAAAGAGCTTGTCAGGCACACAGCACGGCGTCTCGATGCCGTTGATCAGCTTCAGGGCGTTGATGATGGACTGGACGGTGGCGTGGTTGGTCGGCCTCATGTTCTGACCCAGCGGGAAGGGGCAGGAGCCTTTACAGTGGTAAGCGTTGTAACCCCGCGGGGACACGATCCAACCAGACCAGCCGATCTCTTCGAAGTCCACGTACAGGGGTAAACGCTGGCAGGACATGGATGTACCTTCTTCTTCACTCTGTTCCACTGAGCGGATGCTGCGGGATGACGGACTGGACAACAGGCCCTGGGGGAGGTTGGATGAGGCATCATTTGGATCTGGTAGAGGAGGAATGGGAGGGGTTTGTTAGGAAACAGATTTGGAGAAAAAGTCCTTTTGTAATTATTGTGGATGTTGTGATTAAGTCTATTTGTTTGGTTATCAAAGAAAATGCTCTCATACACCTACACTTGACTGTTGTTACCTTCAGGTTACACTGTCTTTGAGTGTTATTCTGCTGCTATTTAGTAAGCAATGTAAGTAGAGCTTATTTATAAAAGGCTTTTCACAGATAAAAATCACAAAGTGCTGTACATAAAATGGGTGCAATAAAACAAAACAACATACAAACCATTTTTGCTTCTTTTTTTTCATTTGTTGTTTGCTACTGGTTATTATTTTGATATTGGACAATTCTGTTCTTCGGATTCACTGATGTTTTTCTATTGTTGTTGTTACTGTTTTGTTTTTGCCTGTTGTTGGTTTCTGTTTCAGGGTCTGTGTCAGTGTTTGTTTGTGTATAACTTTGTCCTGTTCCCCATCACGTTACATACAGCTATAAAATAATTAAATCCAACCAATAGGGGGAATTGATCTAAGGCTCAAAACCCTCTTAGATCAAAACTGTCAAGCAACTTGAGGCACCCAGTAGACTTACCGGTATATTGGAGGCCAAATTGCTGAACAGGACAGGTACAAAAAAAAAACAAAACAAAAAAAAAAACAAAACAAAAAAAATATCTCTCATTCATTATTATGAAATGTGTTGTTTTTGCTTTCACTCAAACATAAAAACTTAATAATAATAACAAAAATACTTAAAAACCCTGCTGTACTAATTATATGTCTGTAAAATTTCATGTTGTTCTATTTTACATCTTTTGAAATAGTTTTGCCCAGCTTTCCCTTATTTTGAAATAGCATTTAGATGTCTAAGTGGTAAGTCATCTGATAAATAGATATACAATTTTGCATGTTTGCTGTAAAGATTTAATAATTACACTGCTAACAAAAGCTGAATGTCCCATAACTTAACTTTAAATGATAAAAAAAAAGCATAAATTGTCAAAAGAGCAACAGACAGAGAGAGAAAAAAGCAATAATATAAATTGAACATTATTAATTTGACATTTGCATTCATGTGAAGTTTGCATTGGAGTCAAATCATAATTGAAACGAAGTAATCTCACAGTATCTGGCACTGCACACTGCTGTTACTGTAGAGGGAAAGAGAAAAGAGACACTGAACAACAAAAGGAAGAAGTCCATGGAACCAAGACAGTCATTAGCTTAGAAATGGAGTTAGCAAATGTCAGAAAATGTTAGCTAATGTTAACTTATAGCATGAAACAGAATCCAGCAAAAACTTCACTTTAGCATAAGGAAATGTAACATACGAAACTTTAATTTATGAATATATAGTAGGTCTTACTTTAAATAAGTCTTTCAGTTGGGTTTTCAGAAAATCTCAGAAATGTCAGTAGCTGTTGCATCACTATAGAACAGAAATCCTTTCCAACATAACAAAACAAGTAAATTTATATAATTATTATCAGTATATCACAGCTAGTTCGTTGGTGTTTTGATATTTTGGAGAGGTCACACACAACATGGACTGTTGCCATCAATAGATGTTTTCTAATGGTGATGCATTATGTTTATGACAGTATTTTGCAACAGTACATTGTGATGACAATAGATGACCCAGCAAATGTCTTGTTCACTGTAAATTACATCATATAAGTATTTATCATTGAGGTGGAGGATGAGGCATGGGAAGCCCCTGTTCTCTTCCTCTGGTCCCATATTTAGGATCAGTGCTGCTTAGCAAAATGTCAACAGTACATTTATTATCACCAGGCATGACCCAATAATTACCACAGTGAAAATAAAATAAAATAAAATAAAATAATGTTAAAGTAAATCTCACCTGTGCTTTCAAGAGATTTCGAAGAGCGGCGGCCATCATCGGTGAAAAGCACCAGCATGGGCTGTTTGCTCTGATGGTGGTTGTGTCCTGAAGCAAAGCGGATCAGCTTCATATCCATCTGACTTCCACTGAGGGTCTGAACCACCACATGGAGGCCCAGGTTACTGCCCTCATCCAGCATCCAGGAACGCACCTTTGTGAAGAGGTTTGCACTAGCTGTATTTTACTTTGTGTTTTACTGTATTTTTAGGCTATTAGTTAAAAAAAAAAAAGCATTCATTTTCAATTCAAAGGAAAAGCACTAACTTACTGCTTGCGTAATGGTGAAAACTTCCCAACCAGTGGAGTGGACTGGGATGAGTCGAGAAGACAAGAGCTTTTTGTCCTGTGTACTATTGGATTTGCAGTTGTTGAGCAGCTGATAAACACTAACCTGAAGGAAACATAATAATTTAACTAACATCCAAAGGAAAAAAATATGTATGAGGAAGCCGTATGAAGATCTTCAAATTAACAATGAAAAAAGTCCACAACAATTAAATTAGATTACAAACCTTCCTTAAGTATGTTAGAATTATTCCATGTACTTATATATTATTACATTACATATTATAATCTTGTTTGACTTTCTTACTGCATTAATGTGTGTGTTACATTTTATTGCTATAGATGCTTGAAAAAGATTGAGCTCATTTAAAATACTTTATAAACTGTTGGTAATTCAATCTACAGCCACACTTCACATTCTATAAGATCACCTTAATGTTGTGTTGCTGTCCTTTTAGAATTGTACATCTCTAAAGTCAGTTTTTCACAAGCTCAAAAAGACAAGCATATTTTCAGCTTTGTTACTGCATTTTCCAGGTTAAACATCCAAATACTGAAGATTAAAGAAACCTGACGATATGCGGTTTTCCCTTAACAGTAAGTGGATGTTAATTTGTAATCTGAACAGTAACTAAAGCTATCAAACTCATGGGGAGAAGAAAGACAATAAGATGCAATAAGATGTGGTGAAGTAAAAGTAAAGGCTGTGGAATGTGGGAATATACAGTCGCGGAAAAAATTATTAGACCACCCTTGTTTTCTTCAGTTTCTTGTTCATTTTAATGCCTGGTCCAACTAAAGGTCCAT
>JAPQRP010000011.1:919188-929727 GCA_037367295.1 Apogon hyalosoma
CCATGTTTTCTTTTCTGTCTGTTTTAGTCACATGATCCACACAGGAGTTAGGACTGGATTGCATAACTATTGTTTTTTGATGAATTTTATTGGTCTAATATTTTTTTCCGCGACTGTCTAAGTAATTTGTCCTTGGCCCATCACTGTGTACCTGGCAGAAATGGTGTCTGTTATATATCAGGGTCGCCTGAGGTCGCAGCTTAAAAAGATGAAGCTCAGCAGTGAGGATCTTCTCAGCTCTAGAGACCGTGGACAAGTTGAACCTGAACTCCACCTGTTCACTGCGCACTGCAAATGGAAAGGGCACCATCAGAAATGCTGCATTATAAGTTTTACAGTTGTCAGTAGGAAGCGTTTGCATTGTATTTACACGCAGGGAAAACTTTTCTTACGTTTGTCAAAGAAACTACGGACAGTGTTTCCTTCCAAAAGATAAGGGTCCTTGGTCACACCGTCCACATCTGCGACTGTGTTGTACAGGTCGAGCATGTACTGAGGGGGCTGCTTGTGTCCTTGGATAGCAGGGGTGTCATCCATCCCAAAAACCTCCAAAAGTCTTTTGATGGCAGCTGAGCGGACTTCCTCAGACTCGTTCTCCACGGTGAAGTGATTCTCCGGGTAGTTGAGTGAAGGCCGTGCGTCTGTGGCGCACAGCAAGATGACAAATCCGATCACAAATACCAGCATCTCTAAGCCGTGAGTAGATGTTTTCTGGTGCTTTATGGTCCTCAGCCAGACGGCAACTCAAAGTCGGAGTGACTGCTGTCTGAAGGAAGCCGCACTTTTTATATCAAATGCCCCCAGTGTCTCCTCAGAGCCCCCAAAGCCTTGGTAAACAGCAGTAAACATGCTATTTGGTCGCAAATGTAAATCACCAATCAGCCAATGTAAGAGGAGACTAATGGTGATGTTAACAAGGTGTGAACCCGATTGGAGATTTCATTCAAGCCTTTTATCCTCATGTCTTCCAATAAACGTTCAGATCAACCTAAGATGAGCTTTGGAAGCGCATCCTTCCGCACGAGCAAGTTAACTGCTGCAGGATATATTTTGTTTTCAGATACGTCACGTATAATGAACGAAAACGCAGGGAATGTGGACACAGTGCACTGAGCTGATCTCTGGAGGAAGCACACTCACCATAGGAGGTTAACTGCGTGTAAAATGAATCCATTAAATTACAATAATGGAAACCGTGGAAACCAATTAATTTGATAAAAAAAGGCAGGTGTCGTTGGTTACACTTTCCAAACACTTACAGATTTCCATAACTGTTTGAGCACCTCCAGCTGGATAATCATCAAATTTGCAGCTAAAGACTAAAAGTTTAAAGCCGTCTCACCTCATGTGTGGTCATATGCACAGAGACGCCTACTCCAAAGCCTACAACTAATTAAATAAAAAAAGATAACATTCATAGCAGTTTAACACCACTATTCAGTATTACAGTGTACGTACCTTAAGTGCGCTAATGGTGTAAGTTGAATTTACGCTCAACTGGATCTCAAGACGTTTCCACAAAATAGATTCTTTCTAAGCATTTACAACAGTGATATAAATAAGTATGCTTTGTAACCATTGTTTTTCATATTTATATTAAAGTGTATTCCCTTCCTAGAAAATACAGAAGTAGCGCACAGTGTCATCAGGTGCTTTTGATCTTTTACGCACAATTACGCACGGGCCAAAACACACATTTGAGGCTGAAACGAAAGTTTGTTTCCCCTCCACTATAGAGATCAAAGTTATTCTGAATGACACCTTGCAAGGACGTCATCATACAATCTCTACCCTCAAGATGACTGAAGAAAAAAACACACACAAGTGTTGTTTCACACGTTAATATCAAAATGAGGAACTACTAACGACTTGCACGTGTGTTTTCTCAGACGGACACTTGATGCGGTGTTTTTATTTGCAGTGATTCATCAAAGCTCCTTTGAAACCTTAGACCATGATATTTATTTACATTGTATTTAACATTCCAGGTGTCTACTGGACCACCTATATCATTGTTATTTCTGTAGGTTTTCTGCATTTTAGGTATAAAGTTATATACGTATCGTTATTACATCTACTTACAGTTTATGTGGTAGAATATAAAACTTCTTCGTGTCTTGGAAATGTAAAAGGCACATGTCTTTTACATTTTATTTGCAGTTTAGGACAAGTTGACCAGAAACCGTTGTATTACATTTATTTACAAAATTATCATCTTTACATATATTACATATAATACAATAATATTTAAGGGTAGCGATTCTTCAGCAGTTTATTCAGTGAGGTAAGGTCAGTGGACTGCAGCCACCGCCCCTGACTTTTCCTTTAGTCTTGTTAAATTTCTAGGGGGCGCACTGTTTATTCTTGGCAGAGGCAGGAAGTGATGGAGAGGACGGTGCGCATCAACCCATGCTGATTGAGGAAGCTGTGGCTCTCATAGCCCTGGGGGACGCATGAGTTGGACTGTCTTTCTGCCCATAGGTGGCAGATTTGGGGATCAGAAGGACTCCTGCAGCAGATCATCAGAAAAGAAACACTCAAATCACTGGCTTTAATAAATAAAACAATCCCTCTGCCCTAAAACATTGATTCTTCACTGAAACATGTCACTTAACCCATAAAGACCCAAACTTCCACCAGCAACCAAAAGCATCTAATCTAAAACATTTAATAACTGTTGATCCACTAATCCTATTAATACATGTAAATAATTGGTGAAAAATGCAGTTTGTCATCTTTTCATGGTCATCAGATATGACCCATTTGGACATTCAGAGGCTCCGTGGTTACCGTGGAAACACCGTCATCTTCTACATCATGGGTTGATAAATGACAGTGGATGGAGTCACTTGGTTTACGTTCAGTTATTGATATCTTTATTGAAAAAGTCACTTTTACATCAGTTTTCTTTGTTTTGATATAAAAACATTTGCATTAACTCTGAGTTTTCACGAACATCTAAATTAAATAGAGGTAATTAAACAGAGGAAAATACATGACTTACAGTGAAAAATGTAAAATGCAGAGGATAATATGATAATAAATGGAGATAAATCACTTATGAAAGGTCAAATAGAGAGAAAAATTCATTTGGGAACTGCTACAAAAGTAGCACTGAGTCTTTATGGGTTAAACAACAAGACTACATGTTTCACATAGTTTGTTAATTTGTAATATGACACTATGGCAGTTCTCTAAATTGAGTATTATATTAATATTCAGTAGAGTCATACTATATGTAGTATGATTATGATGAGCGATGTTAAGAAGTAACAGTTACATATAACAGTGTGAAACAAGTAAATTACAAAATATGTAACTGCAATCTTGTACTTTGAAAAAAATATGTAATAAAATTGCATATTACTGATTGTAATTTTGGATCCAAAGACATTGCATCTTAATACATTCTTGTCAGGAAAAGGTTTACAGTAAAAATAAATTATAACATTCTTTGTGTAATTTTGTATCTTCATCTTTTGTATTAAGGACTTTTCAGCTTTACTGCTTAGTTTAAAGCAGCTGTTAGGAAACTAATCAAAGCCAATGAAATGTAATATGTTACATTATATGGATATATTCATTAGAATAGTTCAATGTCACATTTTTAGGGGAATAAGTCACAGAGAGAGCACTAACAGACAGTTTAAGCTAGTGGCTAATGTTAGTCTTCCTAAGTGGAATTACTGATTTTGTGGGAAACAGTAGCTAAGATTATTATTATTATTATTATTATTATTATTATTATTATTATTATTATTATTATTATTATTATTATTATTACTGCGGTTTGTTTAATGTTGAGTGTGAGATTCCACCAGTGTCAGGGCTACTGTGATAACAACTGATTAATCAACATTTTGTTATTAGAAACTATTGTCATTGTATTAGCTTTTTAAAAGCACTGTTGTTCAACCTCTAGTAACTACACTGTTGCCCATTAAGTTGGAATAAGGCTGACAGACATTAAATGAAAGCAAAGTTAACTCCTATTCCTAAATTAAGTTTTAAAGAAAGAAACATTTACTTTATTAAAGATAATTTTGGGATACATTTCTTTTGTTTGAACTCTGCCTTGATCACAAAGCAGATGCAGAGGTAATATTAGGGACATTTGGTGCAGGACTTCAACTACAAAGGTCAACGTGTTGAATGCAGGAGGTGTGAGAGCTCACAGGCAATTGTCATGAGAGATGGGAGCAGAGGGGGAGCATGATGCTGTGTGTCGCAGCTGTGTTCGTACTTACCTGAGAAGGCATCGATTTCCTGTAGAGCAGCCACCCAAACATCTACCAACATCTATTTCCTGTGGAAAAATTAGCAACACAGAGAAAGTGCAATGAGCTCACAGCTGGTCACAAATATTGACCTTGTTTATGGGTGCCTGACTGCCATTTAGCATGTCTACTGCTTTGGTTCAACACCTGCAGGGACCATTTGTCTCTGTTGGCACCTTCAGCAGAGCACATTGGTCAGGAGTTACATTGTCAATCTGTCTGACCACAGAGAGATACAAATAATTAGTTATTTCTGGTATCATTAAGAAGGGTATGAAGGGTATCTTTAAAGAAGCAGTTCAATGAATGATCAAATTCTGTTTTCATTTGTCTCTCCAGGATTTTGTAGGAATTTTCCAGTTGCAATGTATGTTGCTGTGTTTTTAAGAGAGTTTATGGCATTATATGAACATTGTAGAAACAGTTGTGTATTTTTGCATGTTAAAACTCTTTGCTCCTGCCAAAATAAAAGTAAAAACAAAAATGCCAAAAGTCTGATGTTAAATAGCTCAGTGTTTTGTGTGGAGGACTGAAGCGATTGATGAAAACTCCATTGACTTATTGATGCTTTTGCAAAAACATTGTAGTGATTAGATACATTTATACATTTGTGCAGAATTCACAGGGACTACTTGAATAGTTGTTGGTACATATGCTCCCAGGTGGAAATGTTATTTTACAGCGGAAGCATAACTTCTACCTGAAGAAATCAGGAGAAACCTCCCAGTCTCTCGTGTATTGAGGTGCATATATGAATGTGACATTATGCACACTCTGAAACCCCTCACACTAGCATGTGCGGTGCCAACCTCAGGCCAATGTATTAGGCTGATTAAGTGCTGTCTACCACCGATGTGACAAATGAATAAAATACTTCATTGTCTGGCACCCCCACATCCTCATGCCTTTTTTTTTTTTTTTTTTACAAAAATGAGTGTGAAACCGGATTCACAACTGAAACAAGTGTGAGGTATGCCATGTTAATCAAGGAAACCGTATTTAGAATGACTGGCTGACCTTTCTGAGGTGGCTTTACACACTTCAGTTTTTGAACAATTTTTAAGTGTGTTTTCATGATGATTTTGGCTTTACACCTACTTTGAGGCGTTCTTCTTTGACTCCATCTTCATGGTGGACAATCTGGTAGTAGTACTCCACATATGGGACTCTGTAGCAGCTTTCTTTCAGTTCACAGGCTGTCACAGTTTGAATAACATCCACTTTGTTTGGAGTTTCCACTAAGGCTGAGTCAAACTTAGTGGGAACACAGGAGAATCCCTCTGTAGATGATAAAATGAGGTGTGTTAGGATAGTGAACTGCAAAATACTCATCCTCCAAATAGAAACAGAATGATCCTTTCACTAAAAAGAAACATTCGCATGATATTTTTGCTAGCCCCTGATGTAAGGATATTTTACCAGCTGCAAAAAGTTAGATTTTTCTTTGATTCTATCACAAGGTAATACACAAGTTAATACACTTCAACAGCATTTAGTATTCATTTAAATTCATACATACAGTTAACTCTAGTGAATCTCATGTAAATGTAATAGTCTGGTTCCAAAGTAATTATTTAAAACCTAGCGTTTTTCATGGTAAAGGTTAAAAAAAAAAATCCCAGTGAAAACTGGATTTAAAGTCATTATTATGTTTTATTTTTATTTATTTATTTAAAAAAATAATAAAAAATGGACAGGGTGAAAACTGTAGGCTGGGCAAATAACTGGCTGGGTATTTAATGTTTAAAAGGATCCCCATTAGCTGCCACCAAGGTGACAAGCTCATCTTCCTGGGGACCACACAGAAGGACAACACAAAACACAGAACATAACAATATTTCATGTATTATTATGGGGCTTTAGTTGATCAGTTGGACACTTTCGCCTTTTTCTTTTCTTTTCTTTTCTTTTCTTTTCTTTTCTTTTCTTTTCTTTTCTTTTCTTTTCTTTTCTTTTCTTTTCTTTTCTGTTAACACACACCTGGAGAGCCTTTGGACCGGGAACATCCCCCGACGTCGATGACAATCTCGTACGGCGTCTCGGAGTAGTACGTCCTGAGGGCGGGAACGCGCACGCACTGCGTCAGCTTGATCTCGCAGTGACACTCCTCGATGACCTCTACTTCTCGCGGTCCTTCAAACAGAAGAACGCGGTCCACGCGCATCCCGGTGGCCTCACACATGTGGTTGAGTCCGCAGGAGGGCAGCTGGTTCCGGGTGTCCGGGACCTGTGGAGCCGGAAGTTCACGGCCCTTCGTCTATTATGAGAAGAAGAAGAAGAATTAGTTCATTATTTGGGTTAGAAATTTCAAAATACGATCCTCAATTTTATTCAATGAATCGAAGTAAACACAGGATAAACAACATGAAGTGTGTCATAAGGGTAAATGAGGTACACTATTGTAGGCATGGCAGGACACAATTTTAATCCCTTTAAAAATAAACTATATGAAATCATCAATTTTATTGTATTTGAGTCATGTTTAGAATATTTTAATCACTCAGGCAAAATGTAGAAAGTCTTCATCACTTGATTTTAACTATTTCTAAACTGTCACTGAGGCTTCATGAGAGCCCAAACTAAAGTCTGTCTGACAGCAAAGCTATGAAAATATACTGAATATCGCAAACATTTAACCTAGTATAGACATTTTAAATAATACGTTTATTTATACAGCAAAGGAGCCATGATTAATACACAACCCCACACCAAAAAAGCCCCACTATCACTTTAACACAAGTTAAATACAGAGCACTTTAAAAAAAATAATAATACAAATCTATATATCGGTATTAAAAGGTATACGTTTCATCCACATTTCTGCTGGTAAACTGAACAAAAGGGATTTGATAATGTGCCTGTAACGTATTTGGTTTATGTACCGTTTGCAAAGTGCACCTAGAGCGCCCTCTTGTCGTGATATTGGGTACTGCTATTGTCTTTTCGCTTACTTTCTTGCTTTTGAGGAATTCCAGCATTGAAGAATGTTTGGAGTATTCCTGCTGTCCTGCCTCATGTGATGGCCTGGATGCTCCCCCACAGTATGACCTGCACATTCCCACATCCAAACTGACAGGACTACCTGATATATCTGAGACGAGAGATCCAAAAGAGATGATTTTAATAAACAAAGTCAGATATTAATGAACATTTTTATTTCCACTCAGTGTGTTCAGTATGTTACATTTCTTTTTCAAAGTACTTCAGATGTGTAATGATCAAATAAAAAAACTCATACACTTTTTTTTTTCTCAACATGATCATAATTGCAGTGGTTTTTACCTTGGCCAATGTATACAAAATGGCTCTGTCTTTTGCAGCACACTCGCTGTGTGAATAGGTTTCTGTGGTCATTCTGCTTGGTCACTACTCCAGTCACTTGAAAACATCAAAGAAAAGAACACTACATGAATACTGCTACACATGATGAAGTCATGCTTCTGTGATAGTTTAATCTCACTCATCTGTTTGCATTTTGTATGAATGGAGTAAAAAAAAAAAAGTTGAAGATGAACTCTATTGGTATTGTAGTATATTTAATTTTTACAAGTTCTTAAAGCATGAGGTAGTGCTGCCTAACTTAAAACAAGTCAAACTGACAGCATAGAGATTAGTACACTTGTAGATTATTGAAAATAAAATCAATATATGAATTCAAACACTATAACCTACAGAGTGCTGGTGTTCTCACCTGCTTTAAAAAAAAAGACTTTTTAAATGATTAGTTATATGATTTTATATGAATCATATGATAGCAAACTGAAAGTACTGAGGGCCTTTCCACATGCATACTTAGTAAATAGTAAATATCTTATTCATGACTGAATTTAATATTGTCTTTGCAAAAAAGAAAAAAAAAAGAAAGAAAACAAATACACATGAGCAGCATGCAGAAAGATGATGATTTCAGCATGTTAAGCACCCTACATGTGACAGTAGCAGTAGAACAACACAATGTAAACAGTACTTACAGGTCAGGTGGAGGGCACACTGGAGGAGAAGACACAGCTGGAGTACATCCATGGCTTTAGTCTGAATGTGCACCTCGGCTCCTAAATCCTGAATGTGAATCCTTCGCTTTCTGATGCCTCTGATATTTATACAGGATCGAGCTTCAGCCCCAAATGTCACCTGAAGGCAAGGTCTCAGAGTGGTGTGGAGAAAGTGAGAGCTAATCAAATTTCCATGCTGAATACCATGTGGGATGGTATTCTTTACAGGCCAGGGGCCACTTCAAAGGCGACTTCCACAGCCCTGTCTGTCTGTTTCTGTCGTGGGAGTGGGAGCCCAGTGGCTGCTCGAGAGTGTGTGTGTCAACCAGAGGCTGAGCTCACTCCTAATGAAGTACTTAAGTAGGCTTGAGCCATTAAACTGCCATTCATTCAAAGGCATTAATCATCTTTTATCTCAGGGGGTAGGTGTTTAGCACCTCCGACTTAAAACAAAAACCTGGCCCAAACACATAAACAGGATCGGCGTGGGAGCCTGAGCCGCCCCTTTAGAAAACTCCAGCACCTTTGTGTTTATTCAACATGACGCCAAATGGTCAGGCCTTTAGAGCTGCTGTTAAAATCTCAGGTTTTTTTCTCCTCAGTGGCACTAAAGATTAAAAATGAACAAAATATTACATTAAATGGATTCACAGATGTGTCAGCCATTCAATCATAAAAAGGAGCAAAATTTGAGAATATACCAAGTAAATTGAGACTCTTTTCTTTCTGGAAAGGGGAAATTAGAAATTATGTTTTGTGTTTTTATCAAACATTTTCAATTTTATTTATATAAATTCTCATTTGAATCACAGAAAAAGTTGTCACTTTACTGAGTCTTCCTACTTATCTTAATCGGGTGTTAGTCCTTTGATGTGATGATGTGATCCCCTCATTTTCACAGGGATCAATGGATCATCTTTCAGCTCTCAGACATCTTGATTAAGGTGAAACCGTACTGCAGTTTCAGTAGCTGATCCCTTTTACTAAGATAAAACAAACTTCATTGAAATTCTATAAAACCAGGTTTGAGTCATACTGAGTAACTTAATAATGCAGATCAAACACTGCAGTTGACAAAAGTTGATTCACAAACCAGGTTTTGGACATTAAAGGTGAAGAGGTGAGATGTAGAGTGAATTTTTAATTGAAGGTAAATTACAGTTTGATATCATCTGGGGTCAGGTGTTATAGTCTGAGACACAAAACCTGCAAATCATGTCATAGAACACACACCTCCAATTCTGTCAGTTTCTGATATTCCTTAAAGACAAAACACACACCCTCCAAACGAAGAATTAAAAACCATACAGATTTGACCTTTTGAGCCTGTGAAAGTACATTATGTAATAAAGAACTAAAACATAACACATTTTCACTCCATTGTGTGACAAAATATGCATTTTACAATAATCTGTTGCATTTGTTAATCACTTACTATTATTACATTTTAAAGATTAAAGTATTATATTCCAGTGCATTAAACACATTGAGCAAAATGTAAGCAAAAACTGTATGAAACTTTATATTTGACTATAAGCTGACATAGTTGACATAAGAGTAACAGGATTTAGGTTTTTATTGTTATATTTATCTTACAAATGCAATCAGACTTCAGGGTTTCAGGTAAAAAAATCCACCTATATAGAAAGTACCAATCTCAAGGAATCTGTTAAAACATCAAGTTTTTCTACATACAGTTAAAGTCAGTCTTTTTGTGCTTAATTTGTATCAGGTCTTCAGCACGTTCAACAGGGCGTCTTAAAAAGGGCCACTAAAAAGTTCTGGCTCATTAAAAATGCAGCTGCTGAACCCATAAAGATGCACACATCCACTATCAACCAAAACCATCTGCTCATCTAAAACGTGTGATACCTGTTATTCTACTAATCCTATCGATACAATGGTGTAAAATGCAGTTTGTCATCTTTTCATGGTCATCAAATATGACCCATCTGGACGTTCAGAGGTTCCATAGTGAACATGGAAACACCGTCATCTTCAATTCAATTCAATTTTATTTGTAGAGCCCTATATCACAACAAGGTTGTCTCACAGGGATTTACAGAGTTAGCTGAATATAAACAAATAACAGTCAAATAAACAGGAGATGAGGGAAATGGATTAATGTCCCTGGCATCCCCCGTCCTTAGACCCTCCTTCTAGGCAAGGAAAAACTCCAAAAACCCAGTGGGGAAAGAGAAACCTGAGGGAGAACCACAGTGAAGGAGAGATCCACTCCCATGGACGGACAGACTATAGATGCACCAGGA
>JAPQRP010000011.1:929827-944191 GCA_037367295.1 Apogon hyalosoma
GAATAGAATAGAATAGAACAGAATAGAATAGAACAGAATAGAATAGAATAGAATAGAATAGAATAGAATAGAATAGACGACAATAGAATAGACGACAATAGAATAGAATAGAATAGAATAGAATAGAATAGAATAGAATAGAATAGAATAGAACAGAATAGAACAGAATAAGAATAGAATAGAATAGAATAGAATAGAATAGAATAGAATAGAATAGAATAGAATAGAACAGAATAAGAATAGAATAGAATAAGGAATAGAATAGTATGTAATAAGAAACAGGATAGAATAGAATAGAATAGAACAGAATAAGATAGAATAGAATAGAATAGAACACAATAGAATAGAATAGAATAGAATAGAATAGAATAGAATAGAATAGAATAGAATAGAATAGAATAGCTTTTATCGTCCTTGTGTGTTCAGTAAAATCAGGACTCCTCCTCCAGTCAGTGCTACTTCTGTGCCAGTTCCCATTATTTTCTTTCTATTTTTATTACTGTTTAACCTTTCTTAACCCTTTATCAGGCAAGTGACTATTTTTGGTCATTTCCACAAACATTAAATATGGGTCCAGTCCCGTGTCTCAGTGAGGTCCAGAAGTGTGTTGGTTTTAATAAAACTATACAGTGATACAGGTTTTATAGACATTTTGAATCTGTAAACAGTGAATATGAGTGTTTTTTTGGTCAGTTTTATATCCTTAGAACAGTTGTTTTATTGCATGTGTTTACTTTTTACCAAGTGTGAGGGAGACTGTTGCCACGGCAACCGACCGAGAGGTAGATGACGATGTCCAATAACACACACTAAGGTTGAAATGCAAATAAAATCCTAAATTAGAGAACAAGAGAAAAGGTGACATCTTCACAAAATCAAGCAATAATAGGGAAGAAATCGACCGTAGGCGTTGATGGTGTTTCGCTGAGAGAAGCACTAAGATTAAGAGTTTACAGAATAATTGGAATTGAAAATGTAATTAAATTAATGTATGTTTGGGCGAAACACTGACTGTACAGAATAAAGCATTGGATTTCACATTTCCTCCTCGACATCCTCACTAATCATGTGAAACATCACCATTAGAGGATTGTTTTTCCATTGTTTCCACACTTTCCAAAACAGAACTGCATAAATAACTGATTTCTGTCGCATCAAACTGGCTCCGAACAGCGCGTCTGTGACGGACCACAGTCTGTTTTCCAGTTCAGAGCGACGCCTTAAAGTGCACTGAACTTTGTGCCTTATTTCTCTAGAACGGGTGTCGAATGCGTTTTAGTTCAGGGGTCAGACTCAAGTGGGCCAGACCAGTCAAATGAAACAGAACAAGTGGTTCCAGGCACCATAAGCCCCGCCCCTCGCATGTA
Organism: Apogon hyalosoma; assembly: GCA_037367295.1. NCBI lineage: Eukaryota > Metazoa > Chordata > Actinopteri > Kurtiformes > Apogonidae > Apogon > Apogon hyalosoma. Next base: position 931,195 of record JAPQRP010000011.1, read on the forward strand.
TTGTAGCTTATTTTGGCTTAGATCCATCTGATGTCATCATATGTGGGCGTGTCCTGATAGAATCATGTCTATTTACATGTTCGTATGGTGAAGTCAGTATTTGAACCAAAAAAGTGTTAACACTGACATTACTTTAAGAAACAGTTAGTGTTGTTTCAGTTATATACAATATATGCTTTAGCTTTATGTATAAGAATTAGCTCTATATATGTGGTAAGTGTGAAGTAAACTGAAGCAAAATTGATGTTTTTATAAACATTTGAAATTTCACTCATTATGAGTAAATGGGGAAAAAAAAAGATTTGAATTTTGACCTACTTTCCCCAAAATGTAATCACATCTATTCTTGGTCACTGGTGATCTATGAACCCAATTTGGTCTGAATTCAACCAATAGTTTTACTGCTAAAGTGTAAACAAACAAACAAACCAGACCAAAAACAATAGCCCTCGCCTCCCCTTCGGGGGGCGGGGCAATAAAAATAGAAAAATAACCTATAATTAATGTCAGCTCTGTTTCTCTGTGTTTTAGGGTGAAAAAGGTAAACTTACATAATGAAACCTAGAAACCCTCCGGCTCATCCAGCTTTACTCACTGATGTTATGGCACGTGCAGCTAGAAAAAATACCATAGTCCCTAAAGGACAAAGCAGACATGTTTTATTCAACATGGAAACCGTTCATTGACTATTATATTAAAAAGAAGCCATCATAAATAGATCAAAACAAAGAGCATATGACGTCTTCTGTGTGTGGGTTTTTTTTCTCTCCTGTTGTTACTTGGTCTTGTTTGGTTTGGTACGTATGTTATGTGTGTGTGTATTTATTTATTCACTCATCCTCCATAGTATATACATGTGCATCTCATTGTGCCTTGTTTGAAAAGTACTTGTATTTGAAAAACCCCAATTCAAAAAAAAAAAAGAAGAAGAAGAAGAAGAATGCACTGAGCATGCTTCTTCTGAATATCTGATGATGCGTCTTCGCTGGTCGTCGAGCTGATACGGCAGGACCAGGGTTAGTTGTCGAAGTGCCAGTAAACTTAGCAGCGCCTGCAGCACAAACACGACTGTAATCTGCCGTTGTTGTTGTTGTTGTTGTTGTTGTTACCGATTGCTACGTCCGGGGTTTTCTTCTTCTGGTCACATGGTACTATGGCGTCAAAGGGGTGTTTCGCCTCTCCACACGGCAACGCGAGGGCGGCGGTGTGAGATTTTATCGCTCCGGGACCCGTTCTCCAAAAATACCGTTTCAGGGCAGGAAGTGGACGAAAGGCCGAAACGACGTTAAACTTTTGCAGACTGACACGGTTTTGTCGTGGTGTGTTCGGCTAAAGCCTGTGTCCGGGTTTAGACCATCCCAGGGTCCCATGCACCGAACAGGGCTGTGATACTAACAAACGTCGCTGAACGCTGCCCAGGCCTCTCCGTTCGCTGAATTCCCTCCAGGCCCTGCCACTAAATCATATCTGCTCCATGAAGGTGTTTCTGTGCAGGGACCGTTAACCTCAGTGAGAAATCTGCTCCTAAAACAGAGATGTCACGGCATGTGGCGACTAAAGGCACGAAAGAGTCTGATGCGAGAAACGCTCTGTTCTCAGTTGGTTTTTTTATTTTTTATCGCATGTTCTGTCAAAAGACGTTTAACTGAACGGCAGGTTTTACGACACGAGGAGTCAACTGACAGAGTGTGAAACGTCACAAGCAGGAAGTGTTTATATAAATGCAATTCACACATCCCATATTCAGAAAACACCGACAGAGGAAAATATGATCAAACGCCGCCAATATTTTCCATAGAGATCTGCCATGTTCTGTCATCATTTCATTAACAGTTCAGGCTTTGGACTATATTAAGCCGAAGTCCTGCCTTTTCCTGTGTCTTCTGCTTTTTTCAGATGGACAGACAGTGCGTTTTTAATCCTGTTGGAATTCTGCATCATTTACATAAACACTAATGTGTAAAAAAAATTAGCCTGGCATTCTGTTTGTCGGTTTAGTAAAGTTCTAATGTCCACACGTGCAGTTGTAAGTGTCTGGAGTTAGATCCCATCTGATATGTGTGAACTATGTACTGTGGTTCAAAGAAAAGAAAAAAAAACAAAACTTTCAGCGAAAAATAGCTAAAACCAAAGTGGTCGTACGGTGTTTTCACTGTTATCAGACAGATATTCAAAAAGAAACAACTGGACATTTCTGTGATAACAATAATGAAATAAAAGAGAAAGGACTGGAGGACATCTGCACAGTACAATAGCATTAATGTATGATGCTAACAAGGCTAATGTTAGCTCCTTTAGCATGGGGTTAAATGACCAGTTATGGGTTAAATTACCAATGTTTCCTTCACAGTAGCTCGTTGTGTGTGTTTCAAGGTTGAATAATTACTGTTGCTATGAAAAGGAAACACAGCTATGACTACTAAAACTAAGGTTTCCTACAGATTTATTATAGATTTCTAGCACCTGTGTGTGAAGCTAGCTATAAACATCTATAAACCAAAGTGGTCGTATGGTGTTTTCACCGTTATCAGACAGATATTCTAAAAGAAACAACTAGGATTTTTTGTGATGACAATAATAAAATAAAAGAGAAAGAACTAGAGGAGTAATCTTCACAATATAGTACTAATTTGATCAACAAAAACCTAAATGTATGATGCTAACTCGGCTAACGTTAGCACCTTTAGCACATCACAAGACAAACAAAAAAGTTAGGGGTTAAACTATTTATGTTTCCTTCACATTAGCTTGTTGTGTGTGTGTCAAGGCTGAATAAATACTGTTACTATGAAAGGGAAACACAGCTGTGACAACTAAAACTAAGGTTTCATACATATTTTTTGTAGATTTATACCAACTGTGTGCTAAGCTAGCTATAAATGTCTATAAACCCAAGTGGTCGTATGGTGTTTTCACAGTTATCAGACAGATATTATAAAAGAAACAACTGGAAATTTCTGTGATGACAATAATGAAATAAAAGAGAAAGAAAGGACTTATCTTCACATTATAGTATTACTTTGATCATCAAAAACCTTAATGTATGATGCTAACTCGGCTAATGTTAGCTCCTTTAGCATGCAGATGAGAGCAAATAAACACACAAAGAAAAAAGTTAGGGGTTAAATTATTTATGTTACCTTCACATTAGCTCGTTGTGTGTGTTTCAAGGCTGAATAAATACTGTTACTATGAAAAGGAAACACAGCTATGACTACGACTAATGTTTCAGACGTTTTGTAGTTTCCTAGCAACTGTGTGCTAAGATAGGTCAGAGATTGGTTAACATTAGCTAAGAACAAATTATAGAGTTTAAGCTCAGTAAAGAAACTCTAAATACATTCAGTCCTTTGTGTCTACATTTGCATTTCTCAGTCTCTGTATTTAGATCCAGTTTGTATATGTTTGAAGTATGAACGAACAGCAGGAAAGACAAAACTGTCAGGAAAAAAACAAAAACAGCCTCTGTGGTGTTTTCACTGTTATCAGACAGATATTCTAAATGAAACAACAGGAGATTTCTGTGATGACAATAATGAAATAAAAGAGAAAGAACTAGAGGAGTGATCTTCAGAATATGGTACTAATTTGATCAACAAAAACCTTAACGTATGATGCTAACTAGGCTAATGTTAGCGCCTTTAGCACGAGCCAAAACAAACAGAAAAGTTAGAGGTTAAATTAATATTGTGCCTTTCTATTAGCTTGTTGTATATGATTCAAGGCTGAATAAATATATAACTATGAAAAGGAAACACATCATGACTATAAGACTATGTTTGGGTTTTTTTTTTTGTTTGTTTGTTTTTTTGAGGTTTTGTAGCAACTGTGTGCTAAGTTAGCTAACGTTAGCTAGTGTCTGACCATAGAAGTAGCTACTTTAATAATCCGACTTTGGACTATAATTTGTTCTGTCTAATAATATTATTACATACATTTGATGTTAATTTCTTGTGACAGATCCACTTTTGATCTACTACTGTGTAAAAGTCTTTGTCCAACATTATATTTGTTGCTTTATTGAAGTTCTACTGTCCACACTTTCATTTGTCAGTCTGTATTTAGATCCAGTCTGATATATGTGAAGTATGAACACAGGAAAAACACCAGTTTCAGGGTAAAAAACAGCTCCTATAAACCAAAGTGGTTGAATTTAGTGTGACCTCCCTTTGCACTTAACGTGTCCTTAACCCTTTTGTTCAGACAATATGAGATTTATGCAATTAATTATGAGGTTTTATATCAGAAACAAACTGAACAAAACTAATCAACATGAAGCAACACATTTAAAAAAAAAATCAACAAAATGAAGAAAAACTAATAGAACAATGAACAAAAATTAAACAAATGATCAGCTTCTATAAACCAAAGTGGTTGTATTTAGTGTTACCTTTTTACACTTGACATGTCTAATCCTTTTGTTCAGACAACATGTGATTTATGGCATTAACGTCTTTTAAGTGTTTACCGTTTAACCTTTGCATCCCATTTAGTGCAGTTTGTGTGTATTTTAAGGCTGTGCACATTTTTCCCGTATCTTTTTGTTGTATCTGAAGAAAAGAGAGAGAAATAAATATGTATGATCATTTCAAAAGTTTTTAAGGCTTAAATAAAAATCAATTTGACATAAAAATTTGATCAGTGGTGAATTTTGAGTTCAATATGTGGTGGTTCATTGCAGATTTATAACTAAAATAATTTTTCCTCTGGGGTGTTTTCAGTTGAGGATCTGCAAACGTACATGTACCGAAGTCGATGAAAACATCAAATTAACGGAAAATTAAAGATGCTGCTGCGGTCCAAAAAAAAAAAAAAATCAATTTCATCTTTACTTGAACTGTATCAGGAGAAATAATCCCCAGACCAATCAGAACATTTTAGTGTCATACCAAAGATGACCAGCTGGGGGCAGCATTGCTCTTTACAACTTCTACACCCAGTCTTGTGTTTTGTTATGGACCTTTTCTGGGACAGTGTGACATTAAGGAAAGCAGTTAAAGGTTAAATACTTTTCTCAGGGGTGCTCTATACACAGTCCCTCACCATACGGTAAAATCCTCACAGAAGAAGCTGAAACCTGCAGCTCCCGTCGCCATTTTCCACCATCAGATGGGTCAGAGCGCCGCCGTTCGGCTCGGGGGCCCTATGCTAATCACCTGGCTCCAACTCCTCTGTAATTACTTTGCCAGTGATTTTAGTGTGAAGATGAGATGTTTGTCGGAAGGGAGGTTAAATGACGTTAATGCTCAGATGTGGTGCGGGGTTTCTGCTCCAACTTCCTGTCGCCGTTACAAAACCTGCTCTGATACAAGAACACGGATAATAAACATAAAAACGCTGAACACATGGGGTCTTCTTTTTTTTTTTTTTTTTAACTCTCTTTATTGAAATTAGAACAATGATGACAATATTAAAAAAAAGTATTTAGTATTTATTTATTTGCACATCACAAACAGCAAGAAGGAAAAAAAATCATGCACATAACACATAACAAAAAAGGCTTAGATAAATACGTCCCTGGGAAAAAAACAATACACACAAAAAATAATACATTTAAAATACAACTGAATAATAATTAAAAGTAAAAAAGAATACAAATCAAATGATATAGAGCCTTACATTTTTTCATAAATTAGAGTCCTTTTCAAATGCTTTTTAAATAAGTCGTACACAGTATCCAATCTGATATGTAACCTGATGTCATGAAATTGCATAAATATACACGCCACTTTTAATTGGTGTGTTATCTGTGCGTATTATAAGCTTTCCGCGTGTATGTTCACACCCCGTCAGATACCACGCACTGAGGGTTAGGGTCAGCGGTTACGGATATGTGAACTGGGGATCTTGGCGTAAATTGACACACGATCAAATGGCTTTGAATAACACGCGAAAGGATGAAAATGTGTACGTAAAGCACGACAAATGCCGTAAGAACTGGCGTGACAAACAGGTTTCATGAGATCAGTCTGATGATGTCAGAGCAAGAACACGACACCTGCATCCACATGTACACACACAAAAACAAAAGAAAAGGGGGGTGGGGGGGCACTATTTACTTAGTATTAAAGTCATCTGTAAAGGGCTGCCAAATTGAGTAAAATAACTTTGCATCATCTTTTAGCGAAAATTTGATTTTTTCCAAATGTAAGTGTTGCATAATGTCTTTCATTGGGTTTTTTTATATAGGATTTTATGCACTTTTTATATACATATGTATATTTTTTATCTGTATATATGTACCGTGTATATATGTGTGTATGTATAGTTTTTGGCTGTTTTTACTGATCTGTGTGTCTGTCTTGTGTCCTTTTATCTGACTCTGGGAGCAACCGTGCAAGAGTTCCTATGTGTTTGTGCACAAATGGCAAATAAAGATTCTTGATTCTTCAACAGAGCCTGATGAGTGGGAGGAGTTTTGTTCTTCCAGTTTAACAGAATAAGGCCAGTAGTGTCTGGAACCTCAAAACAACCCTCTGTTTAGTGCTGAGGTCCACTCCTGTTGGTTCCACACAGAACATTATTGTTACTGGGTCTGGAGGGAGCGGCCTCTTAAAGATCTTCGACAAAGGCACAATCCCACTCCACTCCTTGGCCCCTCCCCCTTACCCCTCCCCCTTGGCCCTTGCACTTGGCACTACCCCTTAGTGGTGTAAACATTCCTCTGTGAAATGGTTCCACCCTTCCAGAGCTGCTCCGTCATCAGCACTCATCGATGTCTCTGTAAACAGATGCGATAACTCTGTTTCTGAAAGTATCCTCCATGTCGTCAGCAGCTGGAACCGTCTCTGCTCCATGGGCTTTGATCATCTTTTTATCAACCGCAAACCGCAGAAATGTGATCAATAACACATTAAAACAGCATTAAAGGGTCGATCAAATGATTAAGCTGTTTACGAGGAAAAGACGTACATTTGTGTGTTCGTCACACTGCTGCACTTTTCGGCTGTGTTTACCTCCATCTTCCCGATAATTTGAACAGAATCATGGGAGACGTCTCGTACCCCTGTCCGAACAGCCCTGCCCCTTGAGGCTCATTTATGCCGGTTTTACGTTTGTAAACAGGTTCGTCTGTTCTAACCTGGTCAAGTGTCGCTGCCTTCACACTTCCATGCGTCCTGTACGTTGGAATGAGCGTTTCTCAATCAAACCACCAGAGGGCACCGCTCTTAATCATCGTATTGGACAAATACCACAAAGAAGAGTACAGTTTTTTGACCGAGGTGGTTTTACTAATGTGGATGCTAATGTTGATACTGAGAAGGGTAGTTGTTATCAATATGTTGGTAGTTTTTCACTAACTCACAGTCGCTCTCGGAAAAGTTTCACCATTTATGGAAATTATTCTCTTCAAATCTGGACGCTGCCTCCACGGTTCCGATGGTACTGCTCCATATTCTCTGTCTGGGTTCGCGTCTGCGAACTCCCGAAAAACGGATAGAATTACGTAGGGAATGTACGCAGAGGACGGACAGAAGGCCCCGTCTGTGTCTTTAACCTAGAGCATAAACGAGCCCTTAGCCCTTCCCCTCCAACTCATCGACAATCGGGACACCCCCACCCCTACCCCTTCACATGAACGCGCAAAATGGAGGGGGAGGGGTAAAAGGGAGGGCTGAGGGGTGAACTGGGATTGGGCCAAAGTCTCCAAAGTTTCAGTCCAATAGGTAGTGACGTTGGGACACGTCCAGACTGTGTGTGACAGTGAAGTTAAGCTCCGGCCGCAACGATCGCAAAGGGGGGGGGGCACTCCAGGGAACGTCCTGGGCAACTTCAATTTAGACGGATGCAACCTGTGCAAGATTTTAAATTGCAGCAGATAGAAGAAGAGTGGACTGGTTCCTGTGCTTTAGGCCACTGACTCTTAGTAATGGTTACTCCTAGAGCGTCAGACCAAGGTTGGTTTAGGGGGTCCGAAGTAGTTCTACGGTCCAACTGCGAAAGGCTGTTATAGATGCTACAAACGGCTCCTTTCTTTCGTGGATCGTCTAGGAGCGTGTCATCCAAAGCACATTCAGGTGGTTGATCGAGAGAGGATGGAAAAGTCTCCGTGACAAAAGAACGAATTTGCAAATACTGAAAAAAATCTTTATGATCGATGTTAAATTTGAGTTGAAGTTGCCGAAACGTGGGAAACATCTGGTCAATAAGTAAATCCTTCGTTGTGCGTATTCCCTCGAGGGTCCGTCGGTGAACTGTCCGGTCTCAGAGCAGTTCATGTGCCTGGTTGTTTATTAGTGGGAACACACAGGGTCGTTTTAAAGAATGAGTCGAATCTGAAGCACAGTTACTGATTTTAAAGCCTCTTCATTTCTGCCACTTTTGTTTTTGTGCATTAAATTTCAATGCAATAATAAAATACAACGTGCAGTTTGCAGTCGTGTACGTTGCTGATGTTTTGGTTCCTTTCAGTGTTTGTAAAATCTTATTGAAATGTATATTCATCTAGATTTGGTGTCACGATATGAGGCATTTCTTCTATTAATCTTTTAAGAATTAGAAATATTTTTGTGGAGACCTTCAAATTAATTTTTCTTCTACATTTAACATTTCATAAGTAATTTATCATCATTTATTATGATATTATTCTTGGAATTTAGTGTTTTTCTGGTATTTTCCTGTATTTAATTCAGTGGTTATGTACATTTGAATGTGTTAACATTGAACAGGTACTTGAAAATACGCACTCATGTATTTTTAATATGACCTTCAGGCTGTCTACGTCAACCAGAGTTTTATGAGTATATTTTATTGAATCACTCCTCATATTTTCTTTCATTTGCTGGTTTGGATCACTGTCTCCTACAAATAGAAATGAACTGCAAAGCAGTTTAAAGATATCTAGCATGTCATTGCTTGGTCTCCTTCATCTTTACATGACCTTAACCCTTAAAGACGTCTTCAAAATTAATTTTTCTCAACACTGAACCTCTTCTTATTCATTTATCACTGTTTATGCCAATCATATCTTCTGCATTTTTCAATGAAAATCAGGTACTTTCCTGTATTTAATTCACTGATCAGGTAGATGTTCATTAAAGCTCGGATTAAATTCGAAGGTTATTATATCAAAACAGAGAAAACTGATGAAAAATTGACTTTTCCTGCAAAATATATCATTAAATGAATGTAACAAGTATGTATATCCACTGTCACTGATCCAACTCCATGGGTTTTACTGGTGAATCGGTGTTGTAGAAGATGGTGGTGTTTCCATGGTAACTACGGAGCCTCTGAACGTCCAAATGGGTCATATCTGATGACCATGAAAAGATGAAAAACTGTATTTACACCAGTTATTTCCATGTATGGACAGGATTAGTGGATCAGCAGGTATTAAACTGATTAGATCAGTAGATGGTTTTGGTCGACGGTGGCTGTTTTTGTCTTTAAGGGTTAAACTGTTTAATCTTAAAAACACATGAACCACAGATCTCTTCCAAACACCGCTCATACAACTGATTTTGTAGAAAACAAAGTGTTCGATATGAAGAAATGCTGCTGTTTAACATAATCTATAGTCTCAAGTGGCAGCAGCGTCACAAAACTGTACAAGTCACTATTTATTGAACTGCAAACATGATGGATTAAAAACAAACACTGGGAAAAGCTGCAGAAAGGTTGTCCAGAAAAGTACAAAAGAACATTGTTTAAAAGTTTATTTTCTTACTGGAGACTCACTCTTTAACAATGACAAACTGTGGCAGCCTTATTGGATACTAGAGTTTTATCATGAAAAGACTGAATAACATGAACGTTCCTGACCATTTTAAATGGAATGTCACTACATCTGTGTGTTAACCTGAATAAACCAACCATTTAAAAGAGGAACCAATTTGATCAAATCAAAATACACATTCTAGATATGTAAGAAATTAAACCAAATAAATGCTCTTAATGAAAATTATAGATGTTTTTTTTTTTTTTTTCCTTAGGCAGACAAATCCATTTTTCCATCCAGGGTAAAAGTCTGCAGCGGGCCTACGTTTAAGCACAATTACCAACATATTACAAATATTAATTTATCAACAACATGCTTCTCATTGAAAATTCCCAAAAAATGTTAATGAGTATCATTAGTCACTTTTCCATTGAACTTATGCGCAAAATGTTACGAATATGTACTAGATGTCGAGAAAACAGAAGTGCGTAATGTTGTTTTTTCCATTAAAGCTGCGTATGACTTTCATCACCAACTTTCCATCCAATCTGTCAAACCCAGTCACAGCCTAAATATCACCGATCCGTTAGTGTTTCCGTGATTACGCACCTAAATCTCTTCCCTCATGGTGAACAGTTTCGAAGTGGACTCCATCACAAACAGTCCATATGTGTACAAACAGAGCCGGTGGGTCACTCGGGCATTTTCGGAAATTTGTCGCGAAGTGCATTGTGGGAATGGGAATTCCGCGCAGCCGCAGTATTTATGGCCGCAGCAGCAACAAACACAGAAATGGCTTCATCGCTTCTCGCAGCTGCGTGGAATTTTGAAAAGACCCAAGCGACGGTTTGTTGTTTGGTTGTTTTTCAGTTGTTCTTATTAAAACACATAACATTTAGCACAATGAACCTGAGGCAGATCATTTCTAAAAAGAATGTAGACGAGTGTGATCATTTTAAACCTCAACTAACTCTCACTTTAAAACTAGAAGAAAGATGGATTTGACATTTATTGTGATATTTATTAACAAAAAAAGACATGAACGTATTTATTATGATATTTCAAATCAATAGGAATCCAAAGCTCTATAATTTGTGGGTGTGATGCGTCCCAATATTTTTGTCCATATGTCAGTGTTTGTCAAACTGTGGGGCGGGCTCCCAGGGGGGGCGTGAAGGCTTGCCAGGGGGTCATGGGATCACTCCTGGTGTGTTTTTATTTCATCAGGTGGAACTAATGTCTTAGCGTTGGAGCACCTGGACTCATTTTGGGGACGTACACCAAATAAATCTAGTGCCATGGTGACCTGTCACTAGACGAGACGAAGAGTTCAGGTTTGGAGAACGGACGAGGACTGGAACAGACATGGGACAGGCTTCTGGTTCTGCACAGTTTGGACAGTTTGCACTTTTAATGTTCTGAGATGCACTGGAAAAAATCCAAATCTGACCAAGTGTATTTGTCTCATTTCTAGTCCAAATGTCTCATCACATTTAAAATAAGACACAATCACCTAAAGAGGAACTTTTCAGTGAGATACAAGAACTCATTTATAGACAATAGATCTGGAAAACCTGATTCAAGAAATCTTACCAAGATAGTTTTCACTTGTTCCACTGGCAGTTTTTTTTTTCTTAATTCAAGCAAAAAAAAAAAAAAAGATATTTTGTGTATAAATGAGAAACATACTCTTGGTAAGATTTGGATTTTTTCCAGTGTGTGCAGTGGAAACGGGCTCATTGACCCACTGATATTGTTCAATATTCCTCTTTGGTACCAAAACTTGTTTGTCGTTCTAAAAAAGTAACTTTATTGTCATAGTTGTAAGAATATTACTCATTTCCTATTTTATTTTGAAAAGTATCATCTTGGAGCAGTCTGGCTGAGTTTATTTGTACTATTCAAGCAAAAATCCAAGTTATTTTTAAGTTGCACAACAAATTATTCAAAGAAAAGCAAAAAGTATTGTTGCAATATTGATGTTTCTTTCGATACAAGTTATAATTGCACCACTGTTCCAATGTTGTTGGGGGGGGGGTTGCTCTTCCAAAGGGGGGCCCTACAGAAAAAGATGAGAACCACTGCCATGTAGTGTATCTTTAAATAAATATGAAACAGCCTGAGTATTTGGGGAGGCTGCGCTGTGACTTTTCATATCTCATTTGGTGTTAACTTTCACACTTTGTGGGGATGGGGGGGGGTGTGGGGGGGTAGTAGCTTGTTATTCTGGTCTTGTTACTGAGGCTGCATAAAGGCTGGCAGGCTAACGCAGCAGCCACACTTAGTGATAGCAGCTGTTGGGCTTACGAGCATGCACCACTGCTCCTCTCCCTGCCTCTCCTTTAGATCTTCTCATTAAGGAACAGAAAAAGCACCCCGACTGCAGAGCAACCAACCTTTCTTTTGCTTTAAACCGTGGGTGTCAATTGGCTCTGGTAGGATGTGTCGCCTCACCTTACGCCGAAGTTTCAACCTCAACTTTTGATTCTTATAATGGAGGTTTGACGGACCAGACGGAGGCGCAGAGATCCTGTTAGAAACTCCACGAATCAAAGGAACATGAGGGGAGAACTCAGCGCTTTAAAGTGACAAGGTGTGGTTGGTAATTTATCACTGTGACCCAATAAGACGCACCGTCACTCATCCCTCATCACTCCGTTTCCAATCAGAAATCATGTTATGCAATCATAGACAATCAGGGATAGAGGGTTCGCACCGACATCAACAGAAACCTCTCCCTGGGTGGTGGAACATTCTGAGGCGCTGATGCCTTTAGCAGAGGAAGCCTCACAACTGGGAATCAACCAGAAGGTTTGACTTAACCCATAAAGACCCAGTGATACGTTTATGTGCGTTCCCAAATTAACGTTTCTCTATATTTAACCGTTCTTAAGTGATTTATCCTCATTTATTATTAGTTTGAGGGCTTTCAGTGTAAATCATGTATTCTCCTGGTCGTGTCGATGTTCATAAAAGCTCAGATTAATTCAAAGATTTTAACACCATGAAAACGAACACCACCAGACTCAGAAACCGCTTCTTCATCAGAGCTGTGGAAGCCTTCTCACCCCTTACACCAGTGGGTTCTTATCTCCGACTCCATTTTAACATCACAAATTTCCGTCAACCTCACGCATTCAAAACAGAGACTTTTTTTTTTTTTTTGTTAAAATGTATTTGTTTTTGTTCATGTAATAGTTTCTATACTATGTTGCAAATGCAGGTTAATTTTAGACACATTTAGTCTCTATAATGTCTCTTATTGTGGACGGAGGCAGTAAATCCAGGTGTAGATTACTGCACAAAGGGAGAAGTGGATTTTCCTTGGTCAGGATA
>JAPQRP010000011.1:994753-1008989 GCA_037367295.1 Apogon hyalosoma
CGCTGGAGCCTATCCCAGCCACTTAAGGGCGAAGGCGGGGTACACCCTGGACATGTCACCAGTTCATCACAGGGCTGTACAATAATTATAATAAACATAAAAACCAAAAAGGAATACACTGCTTACATTAAATTAAATGTGTACAGCATCAAGCATTCTCATTATAACAAAAAAATTGACAACCACAAAAATATCTCAACTTAATTTTCCTGAATGATTTTATACTTTATATTTTACTTCATACTGCATTTTTGAACCCATAAAGACCCAGTGGTATTTTTATGGCAGTTCCCAAATGAATTTTTCTTGATATTTAACCTTTGTAAAATGATTTATCACTATTTAATATAAAATTATCCTCCATATTTAGCATTTTTTCAGTGAAAATCAGGTATTTTCTTTATATTTCATTTACTGATCATGCAGATGTTCACTGAAGCTCAGATTAAGGTTGAGGGTTATTAAATCAAAAACAGAGAAAACTGAAGAGAAAGTGACTAAAATGCTTATGAGTGTTCTTTCCTTCATGGATGTTGTCAACAGAGAAAAGTCAATATAATCCGACAGAAAGCTTGGTTTTCCACGGCCTTTTCTGGGTTGAAGAATACTTCTGACTGACTGAAGTGTGATCTTCATGATTTCTAATCTAAAATTCAGCTTGAGGTTGAAGTTCCTCAGACGGTTCTTGGAACATGCTGACTGGGGCAGCGTTCAGGCTTTGAAGAAGTCTGTTCTATCACATATAAAGAAGGTTCTACTGGGATGCACCAGTGGGAACTGACCAAAAGTCTGGTACACTTTTCAGTGTGGGGTTTTTTTTTTTTTTTTTTTTTTTGTGTCTTTTTCTGTAATTCATTGGTGGTTTCCTGATACAGCTTGAGTTAGTTTCAGCCTCTGAACTTATTAACATGATAGAATTATGAGAATTATTATTATTCCTGTTACTTTTTTCCAAAATTCTGTGTTCTCACTTGATTTTTTTTCTAAGTATGATTTCTCTTTGTAGCCCTGCAATGTACTGGCGACACGTCCAGGGTGAACCCCGCCTTTGCCCATAAGTAGCTGGGATAGGCTCCAGCGACCCCAGTGACACTAGTGAGGATAAAGCGGGTTCAGAAAATGGATGGATGGATGGATTTCTCTGTCTCTTCACCTCTCTTTGTGACCGGCCACTGTAGAGTTGTTGTAGAGGTGCCTCTTTTTCCTCACATTTTCCTGTATTAATTCACTGATCATGTAGGTGTTCATTACAGCTCAGTGTAAATTCGAAGGTTATTATATCAAAGCAGAGAAAACTGAAAAAAAAAGTGAGTTTTACATCTGTCATTAACTGAACTTATTACAAGTGTGTCCATCCACTGTCATTGATCCAACTCCATGGGTTTTACTGGTGAATGAATGTTGTAGAAGATGATGGTGTTTCCATGGTAACTACGGAGCCTCTGAACGTCCAAATGGGTCATATCTGATGACCATGAAAAAATGAAAAACTGTATTTTACTGCAATTATTTCATAGTATTGATTGGTTTAGTGGTTCAGAAGTTATTAAACATTTTAGATCAGTAGATGGTTTTGGTTGCCAATGGTTCTTTGGGTCTTTATGGGTTAAATGTTAACATTTGTGTTTTATAATCATAATGTAAAAGTCATAAAATGTAGAAATACACTGACAAGTACCTGAGTAAATGATCAGACCTTGATTCTAATCACCTGACAAGCATTTCTGACACATATTTAGTCCTAAGTTGCTCTTGTTTTAACTTTTTCTTAGACATGTTCCAGCCTGAATGTGAGGAATGGATGAATACGAATCAAAACATCAAATATGACATGTTCATTGTGTCTGCAGCGAAACAATGTACCACTGCTTTCTTGATTTCCATGTTCTGTACCATCCAGTCTTTTTCTGATTTGGGCTTGTAATAATTTCCACTCTAGTAAGAAAATATTGTATGTTGAAACAGAAGTCATAAATTCAGTGCATAATTACATCTTAAACAGCGTAGAAACCCTTTTGTATAATTGGTGTAGGCGGCGTGATGGATTAAACTGTCGGAGCTGCGGCCCTTGTGGCTCTCACTGTGACTTTTACAGAAGAATTGATAGAAAAGTTTGTAGTAATTATTTGTCCCTGTCGCAGCAGCTGCTCTCACGTTTGCCTCCAGTTACTGACGGAGTTAACGGAAAGTAGCTGAAGCACCGACCGCTGCTCAAATGTCTGATGTAGATGCTGAGACAGAAGAGACACGGGGTGAGGCCGGGGTACAGACAGACAATGGACCAAAATAAACCAAAGAGGGAAAAGATGCCTCCAGAGTTTTGTTCTCTCCTCTAACTGGTGTAAAAAAAAAAAAGATAATGCAAATGGAAAAGTGGCCTGGCGAATGATGATAGAAGCTTAAAAGTGGTTTTCAGCGTATCTGCTCTGCACTGACGGCACTGTTTCTGCTTGGCTTGTGAAATTAGGGAGGAGTTCTTATAATCTGGCTATTCAACACCTTCGTGTTTTAATAAGCTTAGGCTGGCCTTTATCCTCCTCTCTCCTAAACCTCCTTACTGACAGCTCAACGCTCCCATCGTACACAGGGAACCAGAGCAGTTTTCCTTCCTTGTATTTCGTCGCATTTATTTTCCCTTGTCTATTGAAACGTGCTATTCTGCTCGCTGCTGTGACAGATGCTGGCAGATACAGATTTCTTAATTTATTTTACAATTTTCTGCTCTGATCTGCGCAAAGTGTAGGCAGATTGTGAGGACTCGGGGGGGGAGGATTGTGTGACAGTCTGTTGAAAGAAACAACAGATTAGTAACAATCACAAAAGTGTGTATGAAGAAGGGACAGGGTGCAGTTTGCAGAGCTGTGTTGATGTTTGTGGCATTTATAGAAGCCCTGTTTATTTATTGAGGTATTTATTTGACATTGACTTGACTTAGATGTTACTCTGAAGGAGTTAAAGTGACTCTATGCCAGGTGTCACTTCGCTGCTTTTCTACCGACAGCATCAGCTCGACACGGTGCAGCTTATTTGGGGCTTTTTCACATCTTGTGAGCAGGAACCACCAGCTACAACCAGTCACTGTTTCTAGACCCAATCCCAAAGTCCCAAAGAGGGTTTAAGGCGATTCTGATGTAAAACTGAAGTGAGTGAGGGCTCAATCGTGGACATTTTCAATCCTCTGGGGCCACTTCCTGTAGACTTTAATAAATTAATTTTGTTATGATGTTAACCCATAAAGACCCAAATATCAACCAGTGACCAAAAGCATTTACTGATCTAAACTGTTTAATACCTGTTGATCCACTAAAGTTATTATGTGATGTTATTGTTATCCAGGTTATTCTGTACATTTAAATTACATAATTTCTTTAAATACCCTTCAGGTCGCCTAGTATAGTATTTTCCTATGCACCCTGAACGCCTCACAGACACGGCGCGGTCCCGTTCAAGGTCTAGGATGAATCTAGGAACCCTGTGATATTTCTAGGCCAAAAGAACCATCGGACCATAGGGAGACTGACTGAGAAAGGTATGTAACGAAACTTTGACAGCTTGTATCAGTAAATTATAACTTCAAACTGGTCAAAAGTCGCGTAACTAGGTCAATGAGACGACGGAACCGCTGTTCTTGCCTTTGATTATCCAGGTGAGTTCGCGGCGCCATTTAGCTCGCATGAATTAGCCTGGTTAATGCATTTATTAACTGAAAGTAAAATAGAAGATCTCATATGGACGTCGATATATCCAGAACCAGTCAGGATATGTCAGAAATGTTGTGACATTCAGCTGGAATAACGTTGCAAGTGAGTGAAGTGGTTGTGGAGCTAAATCAAGCTAATTCGCGGCTATCTAAGATAGCATTCCGCCATGTTGTCTGCAGCTGCAGGTGTGCGGGGATGATAATCTCCGGACGATTTGGGTCACGCATGCGTAGAAGCATTTCTCACTGTCGGCCATCTTGTAGAACTAATTAGGAAACATCACTTAAGACAAACCGCTGTTGTATGAGTCAAATGATGTGAAATTACAGAGACTTGACTTTACCTCCAAGGACTATCTTTCTAGTGATCAGAAGTGATTCGACAATCAATTTATATGCCTACTTTTGGTTTCTTTCACAGCTGAGAGCCTATCCAGCTGACAGACGTTGTGATCAAAATCTGTAGCAAGTCGTAAAAGATGGCCGACAGAGAGAAATGCTTCTACGCATGCGCGACTCCCATTGTCTGGAGACTCAAATCGACCCTTGACACACGTGACTGAGTAATCAGCCATTTATAGTTAACAGAAACACAGTTAAAATGTTTATTTAATCAGGTATTATGATGAAGTACTCTTATAATGTAGTATTTTTGTTCTTCATACTGAATCTTTTATAGTGTTACAGGCAGATGTATATTATATGGACTGTTTTAGTAATTGCTCTCACAATTATTTGCAGGCTGGATTATTGTGGACTCCTTTCTATAGGAAGAACTGTTGCTTTCCCCCTGGACACCATCATGAGGACATACCAGGATTCCATCTTTTTCCATGGAGGATGGTAAGGTCCTAATAGTTTTCTGAGGATATATTTTTGTTCCCTGAGATCTCAGATTTTGGATTATGCACCAGATTTATTTAAAAAAAAGTTAAACACTGGAAACCTAAGACATTTAATGTTAAACCTGATGATCAGACAGTGGGACACACACTAACACTGACGCTAAGGAGATGTTTCTAACAAGGCAGGGCTGAACGGAACGTGTTGATGTACATTACTACATTAAGGACAGTGTTTTTTTTTTTTTTTAAATTTCCAAGTAAATATACTTCCACACTGTTTATTAATCCTGTGTTAGTGTGTGTTTATGTTGTGTTGGAGATTGCATTCACTTATATGTAGGGTTGCTGCTGTCAATCCCTTAGTCCAGCGGTTTTCAGTCTTTTTCTGTGGGTCTGCCCTTTGGAGGACGTAAAATCTCCAGCCCCCCCTCACTCCTAACGACATTGTAACAGTGGTACAATTACAACTTGCATCAAAAGAAACATCAATATTGTAACAATAGTTTTTACTTTGAATAATCTGTTGTGCAAATTAAAAATAGCTTAGATTTTTGCTTGAATAGTACAAATAAACTCAACAAGACTGCTCCCTGAGACAATTTTTTTCCCAAATAAAAGTAGCAAATGTGCAATTATCTTACAACTATGACAATATGGTAGTAGATTGGTTTGTTGTATGTCCCTAAAGTGGGTCCAGGGTGCTCCAATGCTGAGACATTAGTTCCAACTGCTACATGTTCTAACCTGAAGAAAAAAAAAAGCAAAAAACAGCCAGGAGTGATCCCACAACATCCTTGTAAGCCTTGGCACCTCCCCTAGGAGTCCCGCCTCACAGTTTGACAAACACTGCCCTAGTTGAACCTAAAATCTTAACCCTGTAAAGCCTGAACCATTAAATCATTGACAGAAAATTCCAGTTCTTTGAAACTGGAGCCTTTAGTATCCTTCTGAACAGCCTCAGTTTTTTTTTTTCAAATGTCATTTTCCATGTATGAGTTTCGATTTTGTATCATATTTGATCCATCGGGTCTCAGTGCTCAAATATAATTATTTTTGAACAAACAAAAACATAATATAATACAAACATGTCTAACAAATTGGTAATTCCTTTTCTAAATTGTCTCAGTTCTTCCTTCTTCCTCATTAATGTCAGTCTTGTAGTGTCACTAAAGGCCTCTGGTCAATGAATCCCTCCCCCTGGTGGATTATCTGTGTATTGCATGTATCTAATTGTATACATCAAGTTTTTCAACAAAAGAATATCACACTGATCATGTAGAGAGCTTCAAAACCCATGTATCAAATATGATGTGTTTGGCATCATACAGTTAAAATGAAAAATGTTTTAAAAAGTCAAAAATTTGGCTCCATCGAACCTATAGATACCTTTTAATAGTATCAGTAGAGTACACAGCTGCCATTCTATGTTGCAGTTGTTGTTGTTATTATTATTATTATTATTATTATTATAATAATTATAGTATTGCAGTGTTTTCTTGCAAAGGTTGCAGTGAGAAAAAGCTGTGATCATCTGTCATTTTCCCTTTTGATGGCCATCCTGGGTTGTTTTTTTTTTTAAAGTCCAAAAACTGTGAAAAAGCTCCTTAACAGTTACCCAGTTGATTTTAGTTTCCGGTAGATGTTGCAGGAAGATCAGCTTTCGTGTAGTGTTGTTGCATCAGCCAGTTCTCATTGGGATGAGTTGTACTGCAAACCAGGAGCAGGTATGTGTTATCGTGTGGTATGTGTAAGAATTATGCAGGATTCATACTCAGTTTTTTAAAAATTGAAGAAAATGAACTAACAAGGATACAATTATTTGTAATACGGCAGAAGTTAACTCAGAGATAAAGGTCTGTCTTGAAAATAGAGAAAACCGTATGTGTTTCTGTATTTTTCAGTCTTGTGATTGGCCAGCGTTGACCCTTGAAGTTTCCTTACATATTTAATTGAGTCATCTCCACAGAGGACACATGGTTCTTGCCTCAGGTTATATGAGAAAAATAGATCCCACCAGCATAACTGAAAAGGCCAACTCTAGCGAGCTGCACAGATAACTCTGACACTGGGAAAATTAACTCCGGTCTGGTCATTTCGATGCCCTTTGGGGGGTGGAAACAGTCTTCGATGACGCCTGGTATTTAGACAGAACGGACCCAAACTTTACATCACGATCTGGTGGATTTTTATAAAATAACAGATTCTTTTTGTCACGTTATGTTTGGATCAGTTTCATCGTAGACATGCGATGGGATAAAACACCACAAATAACAATAAAAACCATTTCCCTTTATTCACGCTGACTAAATTCCTCCACTCTGGTGTTTGCTTTTAGTCTGAGATTCATCGAAGCTAAATTGTACATATAATTTCCCCAAGTAAATATAAATAAGCAGGACTTCATTTTGCAGACACATTCCCTGTTTTATAAGATTGTGAGAAATAGAAACAACAAAATACATAACCGATAAACACATTTCTCATTTTCTATTTGATCCTGTGGTATTTACGCAGCTGTGTTGGAGATTCTACAGGTGACAGTTATTTTACTGTTATTTGTTGACAAGTTGGAGTCATGATATTAATGTATATGACTCAGACTCAGCTGTATTGTCATTTAAACCATGGATAGAACAGAACTAAACACAGTTCTCCAGGCCTCGGTGTATACAGCATATATAGGATTTAAATAATAAATTAAAAAATTAGAAAGAGTTGCAATAGAATAGAATAAAAGCTACCGTAAAATCATTTTATGGAAAAGGAGAAACTATTATAAATCCACAGTTTAGTTTCCAACTTCTGTTAACTCTATTACTAACAAGTATGTTTTGTAAATGAAAATACACATCTCAATGGGACTACCATATAAATAAAGGTTAAATAATAATTAAACATAACAAAAAGAATCAGATATGCCGAACATCACAGTGCAGCCCATAATGTGTGGGTTGGACTAAATAAAAACACAGCGACTCTGGTTCCATATCGTTCTATATTTTGGTGATTTGTGACTTTCCTTCTAGGTTTTGTGAAGGTTTTGGTTGTGTTTTATTTGTGCATTAGAACAGTGTCCTTGAGTGTCAAGAAAGGTGCTTATAAATGAAACGTACTATTACTATGAGTATGATTACAATTATTTTTAAATCTGATGCTGAAATCCAATTAGTGTTGTTGATGATGTTGTTTTGTTAGTTGTTACTGAGATAAATGTATTGTTGCTGTCTTGAAGCTTATTTATTTCTTTATCTGGTGTGTAATGGAAGCACTTCATCTGTGTTTTACCAGACTTACACTGATTTCATAAAGGCTTGAAGCCAATTTATGACAAATTCATGACTTTTCATCATTGTGTTACATCAGTCTTATAATTATTGCATTAGACCACTACTACTACTACTACTACTACTAATAATGATATTAACCCTTTAAACTCTAAGCCTAAAATGGTCTGTCTGGACTTTTTTTTTATTATTTAGACAATAAAAAGGTTTGAAAATATGCTGTGAGTGAGTCCTTTTGCCCATTTTTCCAGAGAACTCAAAAACTACTCTTTCAAAATCTTTCAAAAGCAGTCATTGAACATTTAGTACATGTTATAATTCTTCTAAAATGGCTTATTCTCCAGTGTCTAGTACAGGTGTGAATGAAATTACTGTCATGACTCAGTAAAGCACTATGGGTGAGGTTAAGGTCAACACGGATGGACTGCCCACTACTTTTTGATTTATAACTTTTGAACCAGACAAGTTTCAGACAAATATTCCACATAATTGTAAAGGTCTAAATGCCATCTGAAACATGCTCAAAGGGCAACATTTAGTTTAAATATTTTTAAATGAAAAATATCAAAGTGACAGCGTCACAGGTGGACAAAAAAATTGTCTATTTTTTTGCAAGAATTCCAAAGTTCTCCGAAGTGAAGTTCCTCTGACATTTTCATCCTCAAATGTATTCAGTGTATACCTTAAACCCTCTATTTTACAACATAATAATTGGTTAAGAGGAAAAAAAAAATTAAATCAGACCTAAATAGAACGTTTATAAAAATAGCAGTGTCACGGATGGACAACAAAAGTAAATATCAAGTTAAACATTTTTTATTTCAATTATCAATATCATATACATTTTCTTTACAACATTTACAACATACAAATAACAATAACATATTCAAATGTATTTTGCATGGATATATGCATTTATTAATTTAAACACTGTGTGTTTAGAATATAAATAATAGTCAAATATCAAT
Organism: Apogon hyalosoma; assembly: GCA_037367295.1. NCBI lineage: Eukaryota > Metazoa > Chordata > Actinopteri > Kurtiformes > Apogonidae > Apogon > Apogon hyalosoma. Next base: position 1,003,551 of record JAPQRP010000011.1, read on the forward strand.
GTATTTGGAATAAATGTAGTTTATTTATAGAGTTTATAAAATGAACCAGAATGAGGCACTAAACTGTGTCACTTCAAACATTTACACTCATAAAGCTCACAATTTTTTTTTCTCATTTCAAAATACATTTTCCTGAAAATATAGGTATTATCTACCCAAAAATAAAAGTTTGGCATAGATTATTGTAATTTAATTTTTTTGACCAGATGTTAACCTTCCCTTGACTTCACCCTTATGTCTCAGGGTTCAGAAACCATTGGAATTTTTCCAATTGCACAAACAGTGAAAGTTAACTAGTAGTAGTAGTGGTAGTATTTTTACATAGACAGACAGACTTTATTGATCCCAAACTGGGAAATTGTAGTGCAGCAGCAGAATGATAGACAGCAACAATAGAATATAAGATCAACATAGAATACTAGAGCCAACACACTATACATAATAAATTCAAAGTATAAAAAACTAAAATGGTAGAACAGCAGTAAGGTGCAACAATACACTGTAATGTTCAAAGTGAAATGGATTTTTTGTGTAATTCCAATATTCAGTGCAGCAGCACCGTTCTGCATTTCTTTTATCTTATTGTATGTTGATTTTTTTATATTGTTTCATTGAATGGTGAACATAGCTGCTGTGAACCAATCGGAAAATAACATTTTCTGAGCTTCACTGATCCCACAGAGGAACTACCTGCTTCAAAAGTAAACTGGTGATCAAAAAGCACCCACCCCTTTTTTTATTTTTATTTTTATATCAGTAATTTATGTGGTCGTACAGAGGATAAGGGGATAAAGCCATCAGGTTAGCACTTACCCAGGCAAGATAAATGGATAAATGTACACACCGACAACAACAAGCGCCCAGAGAGTCAAAGTGAACCTCATACTGACACAAAACTGGACCCAATTTACTCTCCATCTGCACTGCACTGTCATTTTTCTGAAACCTCACACAGAAAGCTTTCATTTTCTTACGTGTCTCACAGATGCTGACAGTCGACAGTGTGCAGTCCACACTCTTTTACTTTAATGTACGGCGACGTGACCTTGAAATGTCCAGTCCACTCTCAGTATTCACTCTTTCGCCTCTCCCAACTCACCGCCGGCCTTCGCTCCAAGTAAACCTCCTCACCACCCAAGGCGATGAAATATATATGTATAACTGATTAAAATACAGACTGGAGACTGTTCCTGCCACTCTGGGTTTTCCATCTCTGCATTGTGTGAGTCATCGGTGACAGGCGTCTGTACAGTTTGTGGTTTTTACAGTATATATCTACCATAAACACATGAATTAAACACCTACCTCCAGAGTCGGTGTCTGTGAATGATCCACACAGTGTTCTGGAAGCAGGTTTTTTTTTATACACTATTTTTACACAAATTTTAAAGTATACAGAACAAATAAAAAAAACAAACTAAAAAAACCCAAAACATTTAGAGCATCTAGGTTCATCCTTTAGACTAGGGGTCTCAAACTCAACTTACCTGGGGGCCACTGAAGGTACAGTCTGGGTCAGACTAGGCCACATTAAAAAAAAAAAAAAAAAGAAAAAAAAAAGGGTTTCTTAACTGTACTCGCAGCTAGTAACATGCACTTTTTGATGAACTCGCCTTCTTTGAAGAACTTTCTGACCCTAACAATCATCTCACTCACCATGTAGCTGCTTCAGCTGCTGCTTCATTCTCTTTTTTTTCTTTCTTGAATAAATCTTGTTTCCTCAATAGAAATTTTTTACGACTGGCGACCTGGTTCGTTCTCTGATCTCCCTGGTAATTTGTAAACTCCTCAGCATGTCTACTTCAGTAATGACATCAGACGTTGTATTCCTTATTCACCGCAACTTTCTCTGTGCATATGAGACTCGTAGGGGTGCCCCTGTGATCGACAAAAAAAATTCCGTCTCCCACTTTTCCTGAAATTGCCTTTGCTCGTTGCCAACCTTTCTCTTCACGGCACGTTTTGAGAGAGACTGGAACTGGGTGATGGCAGATATTTTCTGTCCACTTGGTGTCACTGTGGAATATGTTTCAACTAAGTAACTAATGCTCATACTTCCCCAGGTACTTTGCAATTGGCTAGCTTGACCACCGTTGACAACAAATACTGCCAGAAGCTGCCACGAGACTATCTATGGTAGCCCATAAATGATTAAAATAAATAAAATCAGCAAAAAAGTGCGTTTGAGAACTATGTGCAGGCCACACTAACAGTAAACTTTGATGTCAAGTAGGGGGCCACAAAATATCATCCCATGGGCCTCAACTGGCCCCCGGGCCGCAAGTTTGAGACCCCTGCTTTAGATAAATAAAATACAGACAGGTTCAGGACAATCTGAGCAAAAAAGTCAAAATAAGCATACACAAGTATAAGTTTATACAGGTTCAAGGATTTCTTTAACGTAAACATCCCATTTTTCCAATAGTTTGTACATTTGTCAGCAGTGAGTCTTAATGAGGTCAGCCTTTCCATACCATAAATTTCATTCACAACATGTGTCCAGTCCAAAAGTATTGGGGGATCTTCGCACATCCAGTTTCGGGTCATGGCTTTTTTTGCCCCTGCTAGTAATAATAGATATCGGTCAGATTTCTTCATCTTGTGTGGTAGGTTATCCAAGTAATTCCCAAAAAAATCAAACTGGCAGCAGGTTTTTATCTTTTTTTTTTTTTTTTTTTTTTCCCCACAGATGTAGGTTCCAGGTGTTAACAATGATGGTTTGTTACTGTTGAAGATATTAAATTAAAATTTTATAATAAAAAAAAAAAACATTAATTAGGGCTGGGCGATATGGAAAAAAAAACCAAAAATCATATCATGATAATTTTTTTCATATCAGACGATACCGACACGTATCACGATATAAATCAAGTCACTTTATTTGTCAAGCTTAAATTTTCCATTACTTATAAGTTAGTTGTGAAGACATCAGAAGGTCCATATATTTAAAACTAAAATAAGTCTGACCAGCAGTCAAAAGCTTTCAAGTTTTAAAAGAACACAAATAAAATAGACCATCTTTATGGGGGTGCATTCCATAACTACTGTAACTGGCATCAGTGTTTCTGCTGTTAAGGTTTTGCCGAGGTGTTTGCCGCCACACCATACATTTCAAACCAAAACAAATCATCACCGTTGCATTTGCCTAATATATATATATATATATATATATATATGTGTATAATTGGCTGGGACAAATGTCCTGCCCCCTCAAGTGAAAGTTTGCAAAGCTTCAGGAGGTAGGAAAAAGATAAATGAGCATAAAGCTTCACTTTTACTTCTGCGGGGGGCTCAGACTGCACCGATTATAAGTAGGATGGAACCCGACGCGTGTGCGGTTACTGACTGAAACTCACGTGCGCCCCCCCCCTCCCCCCACCACACACACACATTGCACACTGCCACACCAACAGATCAATTCCACAGGAAACACTGTAGCGTAAACTGAAACTTAATCTGTTCATACTATGTGTTTTCTGCTTCAAGGTTCATGTAGAAAGGTGAGTGTTTGTGTTCTTCACATAGGCTACATGTATTCGTTCGGTACACCTCTGCGTTGTATTGAAAGATATACATACGTCATGGAACTTACGAAGAAGTCTCTCCCTTCGCTCTTAGAATTATCCCCCTCCACTGTTATGTTTTACTGTTATTATTATTATTATTATTATTATTATTAGTCTGTCAATCCGTGTGTACCTCTGCTATAACTGGTGTAAACCGAAAGTGAAACAACATTCTTTGACTGTCTGACTCCCTGCGTCTATACCTCTGTTGAACACCGGAACCGAAATGGTTCACACCCTACTTTTCAGTAACCTGGTTGCCCGAGTTCTCGGTCACATTTTCACCCAAGGGAACACTCATTCCCTCCTTCAGCTCAAACATTAGTGTGTGTGCTGTGGCTGCTCTTACGCCTGTGCTGTGTGCATCACCTTAACTTGATGTGACTCTAGTGTGATTGGTTCAGTGCGGCGCTACTTGATTATGATTGGCTGTTCTCACGTCTGTTAAAACATGGACGAATGAATTCTATTGAAACTCTTATCAAGCATGTCTCATATTTCTATTGAGGAAAAGTTATATTGTGATATATATCATTATCGTTTTATCACCCAGCCCTACTACACACATTAACTACTGGTCTATTTGCATGGGATTAGTGTTACCTGGGGTCATTTTCCTGCACCCTTGTACAGAAGGTAAAAGTCGTGATAATCTTTACTGACATTGTGCGGTAATGATTACTGATGTAGCACATTTGGATGGGACTAAAATCTCTGGCAATTATTACTTTACCCCACTTACCCATGTCAAACTAATCCCATTTGAATAGGGCTTATGTCCTATCCTCTCACCTTTTATCCAGTTTCCAGCAGTTTCCAGTTTCCCGTTTCTGTTTCCTCTGAATCACACTCCCACCACCACCACCACCATCAGACTGTATCATATTGTCACTGTTTACTTAACTCTCCCAGATCACTTCATCTGTTTGCTCTCCTGGATGAGGCTCGGTTTGGAAACGGGGGCTTTGATTGGCGGGTGGGAAGCGGTAGCCTCCCGGTGTCAAGCTCATTAACCCACAACACCCGGCGTCTCCTCTTGTTTTGCTTCAGCCGACCTCTGTCCGTCTTTTCTGGTTGAGGGTCTCGCTCAGTTCACTCGGCTGTTTCTCAAAGACACCACAAATGAGGAAATAGCAATTGTCAGCAACTATAAATGTACTTCTGCCACTCTGCTTGTCTCAGAGGAAATTTACTGCAGAATAATTGACTGTGGTTTATGGGTATATGAGCACAGAAAAGACAGACCGGCTGAAACGAAGACAGTACGATCCTCTAACTCACATCTAACTAGCTCAGCTACCCAAAGTAAAAATAGTAGGTTAAGAATATTTCCAGTGGGAGGAAGTGACTCATCTGTTGAGTCGTGTTGGATTCATCTCTTCTTTTTCCTTATCATCTTTTCCCTTGTCTCCTAATATAGACGTTCATAATAGTGCAGCTGCTGCAAATTTTTCTGTCTAATGTAGTGTCACCACTTGACAGAAGGAAGTGGTGTATTTTTAAACATCCTGCTCTCAGAAGGATCCTGTCTTTAGGTTCAACTCTTGAGTCAGACCGATGCACCTCACTAAACACTCCGCTTCCAGGGAGAAATCTGCAGTCAGCGGTGGATGGTCCATAGGGGGCGCTGTGCCACTGAACTATTTAAAAGTACTGATAGAAAAAAAAAAGCTAATTCAGCAGGATCTTTTACTTATTAATAATAAAATGTTTTAATTGTAGTATAGTACTTGTCTTGTGTCCTGTAGTTCATATCAGTATTTTTGTAATCAGTTAATACCGCGTTTTTCAACCTTGGGTCAGGACCCCATGTGGGGTCACCTGGAATTCAAATGGGGTCACCTGAAATTTCTAGTAATTGATAAAAATAAAA
>JAPQRP010000011.1:1010537-1023084 GCA_037367295.1 Apogon hyalosoma
TTGTTCAGTATTCATTGTCAGCCTTGTAAATCCAAGCTGGACTGACTGTACATATCCTGACCAAGGAAAATCCAAATCTCCCTTTGTGCAGTAATCTACACCTGGCTTTACTGCCTCCATCCAGAATAATAGACATTATATAGACTAAATGTCATCTAACATTAAAGTTTCTTTGCAACATTGTATAGAAACTATTACATGATCAGAAACAAACTCATTTTAGCAAAACAAATGTCTCTGTTTTGAATGTGTGGGGTTGCCAGAAATTTGTGATGTTAAAATGGGGTCAGGAGAAAAAAAAGGTTGGGAACCATTGCTTTAAAGCTTAAAGGATGAGGCTTAAATTACCTAAAACACCATAAGAATACACAAAAGAACACATTCATCAGTTGAAAACATGACTGCCATTATACTCTGATCCATTCATGCCTCATTGATCTGAGTCACACAGTGGTTTGTCTTCATGTAATACGTTCCTAATATCGGTTTGTCCTCCGCAACTCTTTCATCCTCACACTAATTTTAGGTTTTGCTCACGTATCTGAAATCCACAGTGAGGATTCCGAACTGAGGAGGCTGCTGGAGGAGCTACAGCTTTCTAGAAGTCAAAGAGGCGTGACAAATGCCTGGATTATACAAACCACGGCAGGAGCAGGACTTTCATATTAATGGTCTCCTCATTCAGAAGATTTATTAGTTAGTTAAAATGATCAAATGTTCCATCAAACTCATGTGTGTTAAATTAAAAGAATGTATGACGTCCTACATCAGCTCCTGACACATTATACCACGTTGTGAATCGAATTAAGAGTCTCTAATCATACATTTACATTAACACCCAGACACAGCGATCATAAAATACAGCCATAAGTATAATAAAATATCAGACGGATGATGCATACGCCATATTTAACCAGCGTTTAGTTAAAATGGCGGCTCCGAGGTGAGGATGTCTCAATTTAAGTGCCAGTTTTCTTTCCATCTCTCTCCTTGACTTCTTCGGTGGTTCTCAAGTGGGAAGGACTAAAGCAGAAATAAGGAAGTGTCACGTTTAAGAATGTCATTGCAGGAACCTTTTCATACTTCTTACAACTGTTGGAGAACGTCTATAGAATTCTTTGAACCATCTTCTGGGGGTGTTTTAAGCTCTGGTTTGAGGGCAAACGGGATCTAAAAATGATAGTAGTTGAGCAGTGATTGAAACAACAGCCTTTTGAATGGACGTCTTATATGGTGAGATGGGCTGAAGTCCAGGCTGGACTGATCAACAGACAAGCAAATGATGAGTATTCTATTACTCAACCCATTAAGACTCAAACAGCCACTGACCACCAAAAACATTTCAGCGCGTTGCGGCTTCGAAACATGTTGAAGTGTTTATTTAAAGGTCTACACATGTCTATGCCATGAGAATGAAGGCATTTTAATACTTAGAGTGCCTTGGAGTCTTCTTCCTGTTTGTCATCTACTTTATGAAGCCCTTTTTCCACAGAGCACCTCAAACGAACTCTCTTTTTTGGGTCCTAGTAGCATTCCTTCCCATGATGTTTTGAACATAAATAGCCTATCTGTTGTTTTTAATCTAGTATGCTTGTTACCTCTCTGTCCTTGTACTAAATTAAAAAAATTGAGTTTGCTCATGTGTCCACACATACCGTGCCATGTTTGTTTTAAGCCATAAAGACCACGACAACCATAAGCATCTACTGATCTAAAATGTATAATAACTTCTAAGCCATTAATCCTGTCAGTACATTCAAATAATTGGTGTAAATACAGTTCTTCATCTTTTCATGGTCATTAGATATGACCCATTTGGACGTTCAGAGGCTCTGTAGTTACCATGGAAACACTCATCTTCTACAACATGGATTTGCCAGTAAAACCCATGGAGTTGGATCAATGACAGTGGATGGACACACTGGGTTTATCTTGAGCTCATGACATATTTTACTGAAACAGTCACTTTTTTTCAGTTTTCTTTGTTTTTGATATAATAACCCCCAACTTTAATCTGAACTTTTATAAACAGCTACATGATCAGTGAATTAAATATAGGAAAATACCTGATTTTCACTGAAAAAAACACAAAATACAGAGGATTATGTTTAGAAATGTTAAATATTGAGAAAAAATATTTTGGAACTGTCACAAAAGTAACACTGGGTCTTTATGGGTTAAAACTCTTCTTCTTCACTTGTTACATCCATCAACATCTGTTTTTTTTTTTGTTCATGTGACTTTAGTTGTGCAAAAAAGTCTTTCCATTGCAGTTTGGCACGATATTTCAATTTCGCTACGCCTGACAAAGCACGTCTTGCAAGCGCAAAAACTTCATCAAAAAACGAGTTTGTGTGAAATTGTTGTTTTCCCATGAGGCTAATTTTTATGCGCCAGTCATATTTACACAATTTGAGGGTCAATGCAAAAGCGACTAGTGACTGTTAACATAAGTAAACGGAGACTCTGGGTCTGTTTCAGTGACTTTGATCCAGGTCCCTGGTCTGTCTTGGAAATGTTAGCCTATATCCTTTATCATTCTGTTCAGGATTATCTGAAAATTTGACTGAATGATGAAGAAATTGAATTAAGCATTATGCTTCTGAAAAATGAGAAAAATTTGTGTGTGAGTTATGGATTAAATTAATTAATTTTGACTGTAAATTGGTTGGAGCTCTGGTCAAATGTTGCACTTTTACACATCTAAAATGTTCAACTAGTCATAAAAAATGCAAAGTGAGGAACCAAATCTGCAATTTAGCCCAGGACTCTGTTAAATAAGTCATAAAATGTCCACCTGATTGGTTCATGGTGGCCTCCTGTCTGAGTTAAACGTGTCTCCTGGAAAATTCATTTATATAAAACCAATTTGCTACAGCTAATATATTTTGGAGGAAATGTAATGTCAGACAGATGACATTTTCTTTCAGCATCATCAATATCAAACACGATATGTACCTCATTACAGAAATATGAGGGCAATTTTCAGACTTCACTCTTTTCTTTGTAAAGGTTCCTAACGCACTTTTGTGCAAGTCATGATGGTAATCTCACTAGTTCAGACTTTTTCATACCATCTTCTGAATGTTAAAATGCCATTATGAACATATTCAGTTTCCTTGTTGTAGAGAAGAAAAGGAAATCCTGTCTGTGTAAATGAGGGGAGATGAATTCTGCAGCCCTTGTTCTCTGCAAAAATATGTTTCAAAGTTTATGTGGAGGTGATTGGAAGTTGAAACCATCCAAAGTAGAAGAAAGAGTGGATATCTGAAAGTTTGAAAGGCATTTTCAGACTAAATATTCTGTTTTTGTTCACAGCCCTTTATCACGGATCAGTGTTGAAGCCTATTCCACGACTGCAACGATAACACTGTAACCTTCAAAGATATTGACTTGATTGAAGAACGAAAACAGAAAACAAAACAGAAAAACTGCTGAAAAATTGCTTAGATCTAGGAAAACTGAGCATCTTAATACAGACATATATATAATAGAGCATCTATAGTTGTTTTCATTGGTGTATGATCTCACAATTAGAGATTTTGTGATTTTGTTTGTATCTGTAGTATGTTGTCTGGTTTCTATAAAAGCTCTTCTCCCTTTTTCGGTTTGATGGTGGGTGTAATCCAGTAGGGATGCAATGGTACACATCGCACCGTTATACTGAACCCCTCACGGTTCGGTATGAGCATGTGAACAAATGACATTTCTAGGCATCTTGTGTTTATATTAGAGCTTTGAAAGACGACTGACTAACGGACTTCTACTGTCATTGGTTGGAGCCGGACACGGAGCACAGCCCTTCTACTTCCAACTATCCTTCTTTTCTCTCTTGATGTATTGATTGGTTGAATAAAACTGATTTTGATTTGAATGGAGGCAAGGCGTAAATAAGCATTTAGCTTCTGCCTAAGTCTGTTCAGTCTCAACAGAATTCAGTTGGTTGACATAAAATTAATCTCATTGATTGTATGTTCTGTAAACTTAAACCTTTATATTAACGTTAGTATCCACATTAGGAAAACCTCCTCTGTCATCACCTTGTTTGTTATTGTTGACTTTCTGCTGCTTCTCAAAAAACTTTACTCTTCGTCATGGTTTGCGGTCAGTATGGTACTTAAGAGCGGCGCTCTATGTTGGATTGATTGAGAAATGCTCATTCCAATGTACATGATACATGGAAGTGACGCATGACAACGTTGGAAACGGATAAACCTATTTACGTACGTAAAGTGAATATGAATGAGCCTGAAGACTCTCCATCAGCTCCCAGTTATGTTTTGGCGCACAGCCAGGCTCCAGCCAGCCTCAGCGTCTGAACCGTACCATTCTGTACAGTACCGTACTGTGGCTCAAAAACTGCAACATGTAGTGAACCGTGGATAGCCTGTACCGTTGCATCCCTATCATACAGTGTTTAGGTATGTTACTGTCATCTGCTAGGAGTTAATATGGCCTCAAGGGACAAAACCAACACTGATGAAGCATCTGAGAAGTAAAAAAACAATTACCTCCTATCTACTTTTCTTCGCCCTTGGTAGAAAACATCATGAGTTTGAGGAAAGATGGAAAGGAGAATTCTTGATGTGTGCACAGATCTTTAAAAAGTCATAAAAAAATCTTGGATGTGATTGTCTTGTATTAAGTCCTAAAGTATCCTTAAAACTGATAGTTAATCTTTAAATCTGAGAATCAAAGGTCTTAAACCTTCCACTGATACAATCAATATTACTGTATTTGCTTTGGAAATCTTGGAAAGAATTAGTCAAATGTAATTCCTGTTGATCATTTTATCCTCATGCAGATGGGAATGAGTGGAGCCTCCAACAGTCATTTATGGGTGGAGGGTTTCAGGTATGAGCTTTAGCAGCTTCAACATCAGTAGAAGAAACATTAGTCACAGACAAATAGAAATGAAAAATTAGCTTGATTGACACAGGGTTGAGATCGGTTCAGTTGTGCTGTTATCTGAATGGAAGGTCTGAAAAACCCCTGTAAGGCCTTCAAAAACTCATAAATTTGGCTTCCTCAAGCCTGCAGATACCCTGCTCTTACACCACATGGATGTTATAGGGGTTGAATATGGTGAAACTCCGTATCCTGAAGATGAACAACAAAAAGCACATCTTGGATACTTCCCTCGGTGCATTATTATGCTATTTAATGCAAGATATAAACTTGGAAATACATACTTGGAAACATAAATATGTCTAAAATAAGGCTTAAACTGCCCTGCTAGTCAGTCCTGTCCATATCTGCCAGAATGCACTTGTATCAAAATAATAAATCGATGCAAGATGAGCACGAAGCTATACGTTTGTCTGCAAATTCACTAGCCCACAATGTTGAATCCTTAACCTCCTGAGACCCAGGAGAATACAAATGTTGACATTTTTTATGAAAAAATTGTCAAGACTGAAAACAGCATGACACTGACACATTTTTCAGATACATTTTCTTTTTTCCCTCTGAATGTCCTTTGCAGTGTTTTTTTTTTTTTTTTTTTTTTTTTTTTTAAATTATAAAGTTACGGAAGTGTTGTCCACAAACATAGACAAAAAACTATAGCTGGATCTTAGGAGGTTAAATTTTGGCTACTTGTTGAATTAAACATAATCAGCCTACATTTATAATAACATTTTAACCCATTATTTAGTTTTATTACGGCATCTGTGTTTGTTTAATGAATGGTCTCCCTACAGGATACAAGCATTATATAAATATGACTGAACTGAAATTGTGGTTTTATATTTGGAATCTGTGTACATGAATGACGTAAATCAGGTTATTTTTCTCCCAGTAGCAAAATCATTGTTATCCAAGGTAACGTTTATTGTGGGAACCTGCAAAGGGAGTCGAGTTTTTGCACAATTTGTCATCACAGTTTAAAAATATTAATAAATATGTAGGAATACACAAACCAAACACTGAGCAGACCAGGTCTTCACTGATGCCAGTTGCTCAGATGAATTAATACATACAGCAAGAGAACAAACAGGAATTCAGGATGGTTGAAACATCTTAATGTTTTGTTTGTGTCAAACATCTATTACTGATGCAGTTTTTGAGAGAAACTTCAAAAACTCATTGTTTTGCTTGAAAAGGTACAGCAGTGCCATCTTTCAAGGAGCTTTTAGTGTGAACATCTAGGGTTGGTTCCTCCAGGGTCCAACACTGATGTTTACATATGTTTAGAAAAGAAGAAAGAGAAATAGAAAAATAAACAGTTTTAAAGTGTTTATGTTGTATTGATGTTCCAAACTCTCACCAGCAGGGGTCAGTCTGGTACCAGAACACACTTAGGACCAAAACCACCAACAAATCAACCCCATACATCCACAGACGGAATCAGTCACAGAATAAAACACAAAGCTCATTGTTTACACACATTTGTATTATGGTATCAAGTTTTCGTCTTCAAACAAAAATTCATAGACTCTTATTTTAACTCAAAATAACACGGTCTTAAAATCTTCATGTGCTGCATCAGCTGATAGTTTACATTATAGCCCTGTTAGCTTAGCTCTATTAGCTCTTTTTTTAGACACACAGCCACAATAAAACCACAAATCACCTCTGTTTTCTGTTTGTGTCAATAGCTGCAATAATAATATTAACATCCCATAATAACTTTATACCCTCATAAACCTCATAATCAAACTCACCTGTGTAGAAGAAATGCTGCCATTTCAGTATCAAACTCCATTCTTTTCATTTACAGCTGAGTCCAGAGGAGAAAATAACAACAGTGCCTTTAGATTTTATCACCGATTCACTTTCACTGATTTTAAAAGTTGTTTCTTAATGGTTCTCATCCCATCTGGTCACTTTCTGATGCTTTGGCCAAAGGTCCTGTGGTGTTAGCTTTCATTATCATAGTAGATTGTCAGAGTGACTCACTACTCCTTCTAGTGGTCACATAAATCCACTGGCCATCGCTGGTAATAAATTCAGTTCATATCTCTATAATCCAAAACACTGGCATCTTCGGCAGAACCTCAGCTTTTCATTCAAAACACTGAGTATTATAGGTAATTTCTGATATTGAAAAGTGGAAATACTACATATAGACCCTTTAGACCAGGGGTCTCAAAGTCAGCGTACCTGGGGGCTGCTGGAGGTAGAGTCTGGGTCAGGCTGGGCCGCATTAAGTATTCCACAAAAAAAGGGTTTCTGTACTCGCAGCTAATAACATGCACGTTTGGGTGAACTCTCCTTTGAATATCTTTCCAGTCCTACCAATCATCTCACTCACCACATAGCTGCTTCATTCTCTTTGCTTGTTTTCTTGAATAACTCTTGTTTCCTCAATAGACATTTTTTACAATTGGTGACCCAGTTCTTTCTCTCATCTCCCTGGTAATTTGTAAACTCCTCAGCATGTCTAGTTGAGTAATGACGTCAGACGTTGTGTTCCTTATTCACCACAACTTTCTCCGTGCATATGAGACTCGTAAGGGTGTCCCTGTGATCGGTAAAAAAAATATTCCGTCTCCCACTTTTCCTGAAATTGCCTGTGCTCGTTGCCAACCTTTCTCTTCGCACGTTTTGAGAGAGACTGGAACTGGATGATAGATATTTTCTGTCCACTTGATGTCACTCTGTACTGTTATAACTAAGTGACTAATGTTGATACTTCCACAGGTACAATTGGCTAGCTTGACAACAAATGGTGCCAGAAGCTGCCATGAGACTATCTATGGTAGCCCACAAGTGATAAAAATAAATAAAATGAGCAAAAAGGTGTGTTTGAGAACTATGTGCAGGCCACACTAATGGTAAACTTTGATGTCAAGTAGGGGGCCACAAAATATCATCCCATGGGCCACGAGTTTGAAACCCCACCTTTACTCACTCTAGGTTCTTAAATCGTCATGCAGCCAATGTGACACCTGTCAAGTCGTGATAGGGCAGTAAAGTGAAAATCACACCAAAATTCGTCTCAGTGGAGTAATATTAATTTCTTCTAATTCACATGCCATTTATTTTATCTGTGGAGGCCTTAAAATACCAACCAGGTGAGCAGATAGAGAAGTGGATGAAGACAAGACCAGACCAGGGAGACACAGATTTCTCACCCCTGTACTGCATTCTCACAGGAAGTCATTAGACTTTGACAATTTCAGGAAATCTGTTACAGATTTTTCTCCCATTTTCTTCCCGTCTTCTTCCGTTGTCTTTTTAATGACTCTAGTGGGGTCATTAAGTCAGAGAGGGGTTTTACAGGATTTCTATAAGAGCTGCACTGGGATCTCAAATATTAAGACAGGAAGTGTTAAAAGTCAGAACTGGGCCTGCTGCAGACAGATCAACCAGGCTAGTAGTAAACCTGAAGATGATATTGAACCTTTATAGCTCCAGCATTGGACTCTGTGCACATTTGTCACAACTGAAAATATTTTTAATGCTACTACTGAATGGGATTTAATTAAACCCAAAGTAACAAAAGAAGAGAACCTCTGAGTTTCCTGCCTGCAAATTCACAAAGGACGACCTTATCTGTAACATTTACAATTTGGAAAGTTTTCTAAAGCTGGAAGGAAATAAAGTCCCAGCCCTTGTGGAACTGAAAAATAAAGTCGGAGTTAAAAATACCAACCCATAACGTGAGCCCTGACGTCTTGACAAGAGCTGAGGAACACACTTTGTGCTCCGAGGGACCCTGATGCATCCCATGTTTATCCATGGGGAACTCAGCCAAAACTTAAAGAGACGGCAGAGTGTGAAAGTGCATGCATATGTGATACATGCCAGGTCTGGTGTTGACATGTAAATATATTCAGCATGCAGAGCTTAGGTCATTTCAAGAACATACATCTGCATGTACATATAAGAAGAAACACGTGGACAGTTGCAGTATATGAAATACCAGAGGGCGGTTTCAGGGCCGAGTACAGCGAGATGGAGTGTACGTATAAAAACGCCCCAGGCCTTCCCATGGGTGGAGCGTTGGGTCAGCATCATGCACGATGCTGGTGAGGTCTCGCCTAGAAACGCTCAGCCTGTCAGATTTCACACTTTCTTCTTGTCTGTCTGTTGTCTCTGCAGGGATTTGTGGTAGAGTGGACACAGTGGTGGGATTTCACGTGTGAGGCTGTGTTTTTGCATCTCGTGAAAGACGTTTGGGAGTTTGTGGATTGCATACGAGCATCTTTGTAAATGTTTTATGCATTATTCACAATTCACCTGACCGCTCCTGCTGACGGTTCAGTTATAATGTAATGAAAGCACAGCATGTTCATTTGAATCTGAATGGTGATTAGACACAGGTTAACCCTCAGAGACCTAGATCACCTTTTTTGGTACATTACACGTACCGGTATGTGTTATTTTACCTTTTCTAACCTTTGGTGTCAGTTAGCATCAGGAGTCGACCATCATCTCATTCTGGTTTGTGTGAATTCAAGATTTTGCATTTGCATTGTCTGAGAGAAAGAAATTCCACGGGAAGAAAGTTTTCACTGTGACTTGAAACTTTTGGAAAGTTTGTTGTTTCTTATTTAGAAAGTCTATCGTAGATGTTTTACACTTCAAAATGAATTCAGAGCCACATCTAACCTTTGGTAACAACTCAAATGAAATAATAATGAATCGACGCTAATGCTGAAACTCTTCGGCTCCAGAAACTCTGCAGGCCCAGATAAGACACATTTGGTACTCCTGGAAAAGTATAAAACTCTACTTCGCCTTACTTTTGTAAAGCCTATGTGTAGGGTTAATTACTGACAAGTTTAGCACAGAGGATGGTCACAGTCTGAGGGTCAATCTTTTGCAGCAAGTAGAAATTTGGGGTGACCTTAATTTTTAACCAACTGCTTCAGGTCCCCTTTAAAATGACCCATTAAGAATTAAATTGGGATGAAGTCTTTTTAAGTGTATCCATTCATGACACCATCCTACCTCTGTTTTTTTCTGATTCCATGGTCATACAGACGTCTGTGCAGAAGTAATAACTATTTAGTTTAACCCACAACCAGCTGCCAGCACCCAAAGTCATCTACTGACCTAAAATGTTTAATAACTACAGATCCACTAGTCATATCAATACAAGTAAATAATTAAGGTAAATTGAGCTCATATTATCTTTAAATTGGGAAAACACAGTAAAAAGTGATGGTGCAAGACTGGAGAGTGTTCACATATTTCAATGATCCTGATTTACTGGAGGAATTCTGATTTCAGTTTTGGAATCAGCATTCCTAACTCATAAAGACCCAAAGAGCCACTGGTGACCAAGACCATCTACTGATCTATAATGTTTAATATCTGTTGATCCACTAATCCTATCAATACATGTAAAATACAGTTCTCATCTTTTCATGGTCATCACATATGACCCATTTGGACATTTAGAGGCTCTGTAGTTACCATGGAAACATTGTCATCTTCTACAACATTGATTCACCAGTAAAACCCATGGAGTTGGATCAATGTCAGTGGTTCTAAACATTTATTTTTCTCTTCAGTTAATGTTATATTTCGCTGAAAAGTCACTTTTTCTTCAGTTTTCTCTGTTTTGGTAGAAAACCTTTGAATTTGCTCTGAGCTTTTAGGGACATCTTCATGATCAGTAAATTAAATTTAGAAATATACCATATTTGTCATTGGGCAAAGCAAAATGCAGAGGATACTTTAATAAATGTTCAGAAAGGATCTTTGGGAAGTTTCCGCAACAGTAGGTTTATGTCTTTAAGGGTTAATATGATTGTTTGTGTGACAGCGCCTCCTCTCTCTCTCTCTCTTTGGTTTATGGTCCCCCCGTGCCCAGCCTGTTTCTTTTAGTTTCTTTTAGTTATTTCTGTTTGTGTGCGTGTGTGTCCGCACATATATGATTGTGTGGTGGAGGTTGGTGTTGGTGGTGGGGTGCACTGATTTTATATGTTAAGCACTTTGTGCTACATTTTACTGTATAAAAAGTGCTATATAAATAAAGATTGATTGATTGATGTTATTTTTCTGTAGCACATGCAAAGTTAAGACTTAAACTCAGACCAAGTCACCTCAATTTAGATAATTTTAAGTGTATCTTCAAAATAGTATCCCCTTCTTTGGCTTGTATTTTATTTCTCAATTGTGCCGTCGTCTACTAACATATACAAACTGCTCAGGTTTTACATTATTACGCTCAGTCAGTGGCGTCCATGAATCAAATAGTAAAAATAATCCCATCTGTTCAGTCCGTGCCTGTGTGTCGTAGCTGTTCAGTGTTTGTTATTGACTGCTGTCCTACTGTGGAGTCTATCACTTATTTTGCAGTGTTTAGCAGCATCGTGACAGAGCCTGTTTTCTTAAATTTTCTCCTTCCCTGCTCCACCTCCTCCTTTCTCCTGACCGTCCATTTCGCTCAGTGACTTGTCCGTGTGTTATCTGTAGAGAAGCAGATAGATGCTGGGAGACGTGATAATGTACACATGGCGCTCCCTCGACACCGTGACCACAGACGTGCGCCTGATGTGCGATTTCTGAGTCCATCTATTCATGCTTGATGTTCAGTCCAGACCAGCATCCCTCCAGTCCACCACTCCTTGGTATCTTTTAGCTTAAACGTAATGTGACTGAGCCTTTAACGATGTATGTTGTCAATGGATGCAATGTCTTGGAAAATTCTGAACACAAATAGCATTTTTTAATTTTGCTTTTGGTTTTACCCGCAAATCCTTCCTGCCATACTCAAACGTTTAACCCTGTCCTCCTCCTGCACATGACTTTAAAGCACAGGTGTCAAATATATGGCCCGTGGGCCAAAACCGGCCCTCCAAAGGGTACATTCTGACTTGTGGGATGAATTTGTGAAATGCAAAAATTACAGATGATATTATCAAATCATTTTAGTTCAGGTTCCTCATTCAGACCAATTTGATCTGAAGTGCATTAGTCCAGTAAAATACTATCATATTAACCTATGAATAGTGACAACTCCAAATTTTTCTGTTTGTTTTAGTGCAGGGTTAGAAAAAAATTGCAATGTCAGTTTTTTCCAGTATCGTGCAGCCCTAGTTCAAGTAATCTAAGAAGATATGAGTGTTCTGCATGGACTCCTTGTCCGTGTTTATCATATCATAGGAAATAGGTGTCAAACATCCGGCCAATGGGCCAAAACCAGCCCACCAAAGGGTTCACTTCGGCCCATGGGAGTAACCTGTGGGACACAAAAATTACACTGAAGATATAAACAGTTAAGGATGTAAAAATCATATTAGTTCAGGGCATACAGACAAATATGGTCTCAAGTGTATTAGACCAGAAAAATAACCTATAACCTATTAACCTATAAACAATGACAACTCCAAATTGTTCTTTTTGCTTTAAGTAAAATTACCTGAAAATGGTGACATTTAGAAACTATCATTTCACAAAACAGGTGAATAACTTTAATATTGCACTTAAATTTCTGAAGTCATTTCAGGTTGTTCATGTTATTCGCATTTCTAATGAAAACTTTGTAGATGTAAACATTTTCATATTGTAATTGTCAGGGTTAAACCTACATACAGAGAGAAAACACACAGGAGTCAAGTATGGGTAGCTCGCGAGGAGAGAGGTTGCA
>JAPQRP010000011.1:1055814-1069840 GCA_037367295.1 Apogon hyalosoma
TATGCCCAAATGAATCTAAAGATAGCTTTGGAGCAGCTGGAGGGTTCCAATTCAAACTGGAGGAACTATTAGGGTCCAGATACACAAAGACAGGAACCACAGACTCAGAAAAGTGGAGTTAAATCAATATGAGCCCTTAAAGCTTACAACTTTAAGATACTTCTGCTTTGCCTTCATTATGGACTCATGACCTTTGCCTGTTGGTATTTCCTTTATTTTATGCAGGGGGAAAATATCGTTCTTTTTACTCCTTATTTCTCTTACAGTTTTTCAATCTGGTTTAGTGAAAGCCATATTTAGATTGATTTGGGATATGAATATAAATTGAAGGATGACCTGTCAAGGCATCTGCTTCCAGTCAAAGTCACTTAGACATCTTTGTGTAACGAGGTCAATTTGCATAGAAAGGGGCCGATTTTCCACTGAATCTATGAATACTCCCTAATTTACATCCATGCACGTCACAAAGATGTCTGCACGGCAGCTCATTTTGCAGTGAATTCCACCCTTTGCATTTGTTTTGTGAATTGCACAATTTTTCAGGTCAGGTTGGTCCATAGTATGTCTGTTATTGTATAATTATTGTTGATTGTAGTTTGTCAAAGTTCAGTTTATTCAGTCATTTATTTTGGTATTTTAATGTCCTGTTATCTCCTCATATTTCCTTTATTCATTTCTACAAGGTTTCTTCTGTTTTATCTTTTTTTTATACCTTTATTTAATTCAAGGTGATTTACAAAGCATTACAAAATACTTGCCCTAAACTTACCTGTCAGAAATATGCACATTTATACTTATTAACCTTATATATATTTGCACACATGTATTTATGTACACCCATTTATAAAATATACATACAAATACCCATGTCCACAACAGTAAATAAATAAAACAATAGCTACATATGCATTCATACATATATAAATATTATATACATAAACACATATGTTAACAATAGCAAATTTATATAAAAACACACATATACATACGTCCACATACACACATATACACACACATTTTATTTCTTTTTTATATTTCAAATATTTTTTGTATTTTCAGAAAAATACAAAAGAGACCAGAAAAACAGTGGGATTTAGGCTGATTGTATATAAATACACACACAAAAAAAGGTAACAGTTTGTGGATTTAACATGGATGAAAAGCAGTGATCTAGTTAGGAAGACATGTTTGCCCCCCCAACATTATAGAACTCCACTAAGGCATTATGTTTATCATTTAGTAAGCAGTGGGGTCAACCTCACAGAGCCAGTCAGTGTTGTTTGGGTCACCGGACCAAGTCAGAGCTCAGTTTAACCTGATGTTTTGAGTATTTTTTTCCTTTTTTAAAATATGAGAAAAAGGCTTAGAAGTCTATAATGCTCTGTCTGTAATGTGTCCAATGTTCTTCCTCCTCTCTTGTTAGTTTTATCGGAGCGCCCTCATGTGGTGGGTGGTGTGTGACATCACAAAAGGAAGTTTTGAGCTCATTTATTTATTTATTTTGCCCGCTGATATTTCCAAGTCCTGTATGTGTGTGTGTGTGCATGTGCAGCTTCATAAGTTGCTCCTGTTAATTAGATTAGGTTAAAGGTTAACTCCCTTTAATATCCCTGTAGGGAAATTGAGTGTCTGCATTTTAGCCATCCTAATACACATAATACTTAGCACTAGCATTAGCACTGTGCAGAGCCGTTAAAGACGCTCAGGGACCAACCCCACATTTTCATCAGTACCGTGGTCTAAGGACAATTAACTTATGTATTTTTAATGGTGGTGGAAACCTGGATGATGGTTGTAATCCTTTAGCTGTGAAGCAGAAGTGCTAACCACTATGCTATGGCACCACCAATTTTGTAAGAAGCTGCAAAATTAATTATAAGGTGTCATCGTGCAGTGTTTTTAAGAGTCAAGTGAGTGTAATTAACTTGGTAAGGGCCTTGTGCTTTTACTCAGAGAATATTGGGCAGATAGTGAACAACGGTGGCTGTTTTATTAAGTTTTATAGGGGGAGGGTCACCAACTACAACATTCTGGATCTTCTTACCAGAGGGAAGTTGTCCAGCACCTTCAGTCTACTGTTACTAAGGTTGACAGTATTTTGATTTCCAGAAAAAAGAACACATGGCTCTGCCTCAAGGTACTTCTTGACAAACTTAATTGGTCACGTTACGTAAGTGCCGTAGTATTTTGTGCAAGGCACCTACAACTCCTGAGAAAATATTGCAATGAAACAGGCCGATTGGAATTATTTCATTATTACCCTGCCCCCTGAAGGGGAGGCAATGGGTGTTAATTTTGGTTTGGTTTGTTGACACTTAAGCAGCGAAACTATTGGTTGATTTCATACTAAATTGGTTTATAGATTATCAGTGACCCAGAATAGATGTGATTACATTTTGGGAGAAGTAGGTGAAAGTTCAAAATTTTAATGAATTTTTTAAATATTTTATTTTCTTTCCATTTACTCATGAGTGCAATTTCAAATGTCTATAAAAACATAAATTTTGTTTCAATTTACTTCAAACTTGGCACATATATAGAGGCAATTGTTATACATCACTCTGACATAAAGCTAAGGCATATGTATTTTTTCAAAATTTGGGGTACATTTTTTCCAATTTTTTTTCTCCACCATTTACCTAACATTGTGGTACTCCACCATTGTAAAAGACAGGGAAATCAGTCAAAAAAAAGCATCCATAAAAAAATGAATCCTTTCTGATGAACTTATTCTCATTCATTCAGTTGCTGCACCAGCAAACCAAATCAAACTGCTGGTTTGTAAAAACCTGCTTGGTGATAAAACCTTGTTTTGACTTGAGTTGGTTCTGGCTTGTGTAAATATACATGCCATTTTTAGGCCCAGTCCTAATTCACCCCTTGGCCCCTCCCCCTTAGCCCCCCTCTATTTAGCATGTTAATGTGAAGGGGTAGGGGTGTTCTGATTCTCGATGAGTCGGAGGGGAAGGGCTAAGGGGGAGGGCTATTTGGTTCTCCAAACAGAGATTTTTAGGACCACACTACAAACAGAAGGGTAAACACAGGAGGTAAACACAGAAAAAAAGTGCAGCAGTGTGATAAAATAAACACTCAAATGTAAGTGTTTTCTTTGTAAACAACTTAATCATTTGATCGACCCTTTAATGCCGTTTCAGTGTGTTATAGATCGCATTTCTGCAGTTTATAGTTGATAGCCGCAAAAAGATGCCCAAAGCCCATGGAACAGAGACGGTTCCAGCTGCTGACAGCATGGGGAATTCTTTTGGAAACAAAGTTGTCACAACTGTTTAAAGCAGCATCAATGACTGCTGATGATGTCACGGGTCTGGAAGAGTTGAACCATTTCATAAGGGAATGTTTCAACCACTACTCCTTACAGCTCCGTTTCAAGGGATAGTACCAAGTGCAAGAGCCAAAGGGGAGGGACCAAGGGGTGGATTGGGATTGGGTTTTAATTGGCATGTTATCTGTACGCATTATAAGATTTCCATATGTATTTTCACGCCATTATTACCCCCTGTCCAACCTGAATCGATACATCAAATACCCCACACTGAGGGTTAGAGATTATGGTTATGTGAACTGCAGATCTTGTTGTAAATTGACATGCTGTCAAATGGCGTTGAATAGCACGTGAAAGGTCAAAAATGCGTAGATATAGCACGCCATATGCCATAAGAACTGGCGTGACATAGAATACAATTTATTGAGATCAGTCTGTTCTGGCATACAGGGCTGTTTTTGTGCTGATATGCTTTGTCAGGTCCTTCATTTTGCAGTAAATCGTGTTGCAGTGTGCAGTACCTCTTTAAGTATGTTTGCAATGCAACGGTAAATCTGTTCAAAAGGGAGAACATTGTATGGCTAAGGTCACTGAATATCTTGAAAAAAGCCCTGTTTGCTTGTTGTAGTCACCCACATACATATGCACACATACACGCAATTCTCAGAAGGATTAGCCGGATCAAACTGAACTAAGGTAGTAGGAGGGCAGAATCAAACAATGCAGCTCTTGTATTGTTACGACGGAAGGAGAGAACGAAAAAACGGGGAGGGGGAACACAAGCGATCAAGGGAAAGTTGCGATATGTAAGACGGGGTAGAAAAGACGAACATGAAAATGAGATTGCGAGCAAGCAGGAAGCAATGATAAAGAGAGTATGGAAGGGAGGATGTAAAAATGTGAAGAAGAAAACAGGAAAATAAAGGTTGATATTACAGTCGCAGAGGAGAAAGAAAGATGGTGAGCTGAAAGCAAGATATGGGGAATAGAGAGAATAGGAATTGGAAAATAGAAGCAAGATATTAAGGGAGAGGGAAATATATTAATAACCAGAACATGAGATAATGAAAGAGCTGGGGAGGAAACACAAAAGGAAAGGAGCTGCGAGACGATAAGAGAGGAGAAGGTTGAGAGAGCAACCTTAAAAGACCAGACCGAAACACAGACGAGCAGAAAAACGGAGCTGAGAAGACGCTAATGAGAAATGCTATTGACTGCACTGTAAAAGGTTTGGGTTCGAGACGGTAAAATTAACCCCGTGACCACAGATATGTGCACGAGACAAAAATCAATCCATGATGTATTCTGTGGAAACCAGGATATGGGAGGAGACAGGAAAAGAAGGGTAGAAACTTAATATCTGGAGTTTATTTTAGCAACGCTGGTTTCATTGTTGTTTATTTTCTAGGCTTAATTTAATATTGTGCTTTTATTAGTAGTGGAGACTGTAGCTTAGAGCTGGTTTTTACTTTCCAGAGATTACTTCTAAATGCAACTTTTGTTTTTGTACCATACTCACAATATATGAAACACATCAAAGTTGGTGGATAATAAGCATGAAAATCAGATGAAAAGGTGAAAACAACTTTCCTATTCAGTTTTTCCACTAACTGCATGACAGAGTTCTACGTTTGTTTAGTTTTCTGTGAACTTTGTATAAACCGGGGTGTCAAATACCACGTTTTCACTGCGTGGAACCGGCTCGGCTCGGTTCGACTCGACTCGACCTGGGTACCAGGTCCTATTCCTGGAGACCGTTTCCATTACAGGATTCTACCGACTTTACAGTAGCAGTTCGTCATAGCGGTGCGGTGTGCTACTTCTGTGTCGTCTGCTCAGAGTTGCGGATAAACTTGCTTGTTGCGTGTTGTCTTGTCAAACTCATGCTGAAATTTTTATGTCAGCCAAAGACTGAATGTCCTGGACCGACCGTGGTGTAGTTTTATGGGCTGTCATCATGTTTATTAACTTACTGCTGTATTTACGGTCAACTTCTGCATTTATTTTTTGTAAAACAGTGGGTCACAGAGACAACTGTCTGACCAATCAGTGGTCTGCAGTGTTTACACAACACATTTTAGTGTCTGTTCTCCAGTCTTGGAACCTCGGTGGAGGTGATACTGAAAAAACTAGTACCGGGTACCAGATTCCAGGTCATTTTACGTAATGGAAACACAAGGAGACAGGAGAGAGAGCAAAAGTAAATAGGCGGTCAATAGTAAAACACAAAAACGAAAAAAATTGCTGTCGACTAATTTTCATGGTTATCAGCTAAGTCGACTAATCACGGCAGCACTACTGTAAATAATGACACCTCCAAATTTTTCTCTCTGTTTTGGTGCAAAAACATAATATTATGAAAATATTTACATTTACAAACTATCCAAACAAAAAAGATGTGGATAACTTGGAAAAAACCTCTGAAATTTCTTAAGAAAAATAAAAATAATTGCAGTTTTAACAATATTCTGTTGCAGATTAAGTAATTTATCATTATTTATTTTAATATTATCCTCTGTATTTTGCGAATTTTCTGTGAAAATAAAGTATTTTCTTATCTTTAATTTACTTATCATTGATGTTTATAAAAGCTCAGCTTAAAGTTGAGGGTTATTTTATCCAAAACAGAGAAAACTGAAGAAAAACTTTTTCAGTAAAATCTCTCATTAACTGAACATAAACCCAGTGTGTCCATCCACTGGTGAATCAATGTTGTAGAATATGATGGTGTTTCCACGGTAACTACGGAGCCTTTGAATGTCCAAATGGGTCATATCTGATGACCATGAACAGATGAAGAACTGTATTTACACCAATTATTGACATGTATTGATAGAATTAGTGGATCAACAGGTATTAAACAGTTTAGATCAGTAGGTGGTTTTGGTCGCTGGTGGATGTTCGGGTCTTTATGGCTTAAACACTGACAACATGAAAACACCACATCACAGGCTGCAGAATCTGCCTTTTGTCTGGAAGTCTGGTCAGTTTAAGTGCACTTCAGTGTCTGTGGGAAAAGACCACAACCTTTATTCTGAATGTAGCGTACATGTAAATGGATGTTGGTTTTTTGGTTTTTATTAGTGACAAAACCAGAACAAAAAATCCTTCTAACCCTTTCAGATCCTCATATGGTTCTGTATAAGTGTCTTGTGATCCTCTGTTGTACGTGTGAACCTGAACTACTCCTGAACACATTCAGACTCTGACCATGTTCATGTCAGAGTCTGGAGGTCTGTTGAATCCTGCAGTAAGTGGAGTTAAACCCAGACTGACAGTAAAGTTGCACTTTTTAACTGAGGACCTGCAGATAATATTGGACAGAATGATTTTAGTGACACATAATACTGCGTATGTGTGGGTGACTTTTATATCTTTATTCATGTAGTGAAGTTACTGGTTTTTCCAGTTATAATCCCATATAGTTTTAATAAAGTTAATAAAAAATTCGTCAAGATTTGTGACAGAATAAAATGATTAAAACATTGAATCTTCCCACTTTTCACCTCATTACCCAGCTCTAGAGTGACTACAGAGCAAATAGTAACACAGTACTTAGTATACAAACAGACCTGCACTTATTATGTAGGGGTATGGTTTTTGGTTTGGTTTGTTTGTTAACATTCTAGCAGCAAAATTATTGATTGAATTCAGACCAAATTGGGTTTATAGTTTGCCAGTGACTCAGAATAGATGTCATTACATTTTGGGAAAAATAGGTCAAAATTCAAATTTTTTATGAATTTTTAAAACCTTTTTTTTTCTTCTCCCATTTATTCAAACTTTGTACATATACAGGGTGTTCCAAAAAAGTTGACATCATTTTAGATGTCTATATCAGAGTGACTACATGGTCAGGAGAAATTATACTTAATAGGATTGATTTTGGACATAATAAAATGTTTTATTCTACAAATTTGAAATGAACATTTCTGGGGGATGGTAATTGTATAATGTTCCAAAGTTATTACACATGTTCAACGTGTGTGCTGCTTGTGACACGTCACACATCAAGTCAGTAGTGGAGTTCCTTTTTTCTGACACAAACAGCTTTCCTCTGGAAACTTCTTATTCCACGTCCAAATCTGCTTTCCTGTTGGCACTTGTTTATGAAATTTTCTACCAAATTCACTTTGCACATTTGACTGAGTCTGTTTGTACTTCAATACACAGAACGCCTTTTCTGTTGCAGTAAACGGCATGTCTAGTCCAGAAAGCACATCAGTAAAAATGATTGCCTTTTTTTGAGCAAAAAGAGCAAACAAATTTAAACAAATTATTAGGTGATGAAATGATGTCAAAATTTTTTTGGGACACCCTGTAAGTAGATGGTTAATATGCTGACATCAGCACATGCATAGACATGATGACATCAGCTGGATCGATGCCAAAATAAGCTACAATATGTGCGAGGGGTGGGGTTTGTTGTGTCTGGCACCACTTGTTTGTGTGTATTTTTATGCCTTGTCCTCACTAATGCAGATATGTTACACATCAGTTTACAGTCCACCTGTAAATGGTGTTTTTAGTTGCAAAAACTACAATTCTACAATGAAGATTTGTTTTGAAACTCCAGTTTGTGGTGGAAAGGGAAAACTATTGTATCACATCCTATTTAATGCATGTTTATAGTGTTTGTGTAATGAACATGCACCTGAAATGTCAAATACACATCAGGTATAAGCCGGGGTATCTACCTACAGTTAGTCCATGTCAGCACCCACACCTTGGACCAGATATGTACCAGAGTTTAGCCAGATTATAGCATCTGTTGCACAGGTGTCGAAAATGAAAATGGTAAATCTGGTCTAATCTGGTCTGTGGGATGAGTTTGTGAAACCCATAAATGACACTGAAGATGTTAACGATGAAGGATGTAAAAATCATTTTAGTTAAGGTACCACATACAGACCAATTCAATCTAAAGCGGATCAGAGCAGTCAAATACTATCATAATAATCTATAAATAATGAACAACTCCAATTTTTCTTTTTGTTTAAGTGTAAAACAAGTAAAATTACATGAAAATGTCAACATTTTCAAACTATCCTTTTGCAAAAAATGTGAATAACCTGAACAAATATGAACAGTCTGAAGTGTCAATACAAGTGATCCAAGCCTCTGAGAATGTGCCATTCATGCACGAAGAGGGGGAGGGACAAATGGCAGTTGAGTTTGATAGACATATCACCGTTCAATCATTTCGATGGGCCGGTTAAAATGGTTGGATGGTGTTTTTTCAGTCCTGTCTGTTCCACAGGTGACTATATTTTAAAATTTTGTGTCAGATCATTTAATTACTTTATTTCTATTTTCTTGGTTTATTTAAGGGGGACCATGCACATTTATGAACATTGCTGTATAAAAAATACACCCATGTAAATATGCCAGAATTAGTAATAACTACTTTTTATCTGCAGTCCCTAGGCAGGTGACAGAAACAAGACATCAAACAGCCAACATTAATACGTCACTCGTTTGCTATAAATTATAAAATTAAAAAATACACATTATCATGACATAGGCATCATTGAAACAGACGAACAAATAAACAAAAAACAAATAGTCATAGGATGATCACGGGGCACTAGCCTATACATTCACCTCTAATTTTAATTGGTTGTAATCGGGCTGTGATAGGGATTTTAGGAAATATAGTAAAAAAAATGCTCCAGGAAAACATCTTCTACCCCACCTTGGACATCTTCAGTGAGCGTTTATAAAGACTAAATACTAAATGTTGCATCAGTATTTAATCAGTCCATCTAATAGACTCAGCAGCGGCACATGCAGTAACAGGATTTCTGCAGTTTTTCGGCGCTGACATGACATCAGCCTTTGGTGTTGAATGTATTCATGAATGCCCGGCTGCAGCAGAACAGCGGCGGCTCGGTCTGACTCACATCTAAAGAGACTGCTTAATGTGCAGCTGATGAGCAGGAGATCCCGTCCTCTGTGTGGACGCCAGGTGGAAATGCTTTCCGCTGGGTTCCTCTGTGACGTCACGTGAGGAGACGGCGGGAACGAAGCAGTGGGGGGGTTGTAGCTTTGGGAGGGCGAGGTAATGATTGTTTGATAGTCCCTCTCTGCTGCTCTCCATCGTGCTCTCGCTCTTGCACACTGTCTTCTTTTTCCCTTTTTTTTTTTAGCTGCTATCATTCCTCACCGTGGGGATCTACTTGTCAATTCCTCCCAGGACTCATAATTGCTTCGCTGGCCTCTCTGTGTAATGGCCCCATACCGAGTAATCCGGAGCCTGTGCTCTGTCTATGACTAAAGATTACTTTATTGATCACCCCTCCTCCTTCCCCTCTCGCTCTCACTCTTTTTCCTCGTGTCTTTCTCATTTCTCCACTTTTTCATGCCCAACAGTAATTTCCTCCACTGTTGTCCTCTGCTCTTTTCCACCACTGGGTTCACATGACCCCATGCAGAGCAAAGCATGGCCCTGTGGGTAATCCTCTCCTGCTCAGTGGGTGAGGTTTTTGCTTTTTATTTATGCATTTTTTCCAGTACAGTAGACCCTGTCCACACTAAGATGCATATTTTTATAAACAGATACTTTCTCTGTTTTTTTTTTTTTTTTTTTTTTTTTTTTAAGAAATTCAGTCTACATGGACTTCATTTACAAAATAAAATGTAAATATACATATAAATATAACTTATAAATATAATTTGGCTTAAGAGTCTGGTCCAGTCAACTCTAAATGTAAAGTGTCATGAGATAAATGTTGTGATGCAACACTATTTTAATAAAATGTGATTATTAACTGAAACAGTGTTAATAGGTATCTGGTCACCGTAGATAATACTGGACGTAGCAGACATCTGCAATGAAGGTCAGCAGCAACAACTTGAGTTATATATATTTTTTTCTATTAAACCTTTCTTTAACCAGATAGACTCCCATTGAGATCGAGGTCTCTTACAAGGGCGACCTAGAAAAGAGTTCAGCAGCACATGCCATGAAGGAATACAGATTAAAAAGACGGGTAATAACAATAAATGAAAACTATCATTAATTTAGTAATAACAAAGTATGACAGTTTTTAAAGTGCACACATTTTTTAAAAAACTAAGAGTCTCACCAGCAGGGGGAGTCTTGTACCAGAACACACCGATGACTACCAAAACCACCGAACCACGAATCAACCCCATGTACTGTATGTTGATGTTTCTGATGCTTCGGTCAAAGGCCTTGTGGTGTTAGGTTTCCTCACCATGGGAGATCGACAGAGTGACTCAGTACTCCCTCTAGTGGTCACACAAATCCTTGGCCCATCACTGGAAATAAATTCAGTTCATATTTCTACAATCCAATACATTGGCATCTTTGGCAGAACTTTACAGCTTTTTATTCCAAACACCAATGAGAATTATAGGTCATTTTGTAATATTTGAAAGCTCCTTTAAGTTACCTTAAAGGGGTCATATTTATCTAAACCTGCTTTTATTAGTCTTCGGTTCATTTATTTAAGTATTTGGACCCTAATAGTTCCTACATTTTGAATTTGAACCCTCCAGGTGCGCCAAAGCTATCTTTAGATTAATTCTAGCAAAAATCCAGTGGATTTCTACAACCTGTTTGAATTCCTTCTTAATTCGTTGCATCTATAACTAGTTATGTCACAGCATTTGCACATAGAAGGTCCAGACTTTTGACAAACATTCCTCTCCGTACGACATAATTGTTTGTCAACAGCAGTGATTGGAGTTCAGACTGAAAATATGTCCAAACTTGGAGCCCATGACCTAAAATGTTCAGTTGTTGGTTGAACGGAACAAATTCGTAATGGACGTGAACAAAATGGGGTGAAACGGCATCATTTTACAATATCTGTCCACATAGATGCTAGGGATGCACCGATACCGCATTTTTCTAGACTGAGTACAAGTACTTACATTTCATTACTCGCCGATACCGAGTACTGTTATAAGTACTTAATAATACAATTACAGTTCTTAATTACGTTTGAAAATGTGCTTTATTGTCACTGTCATTAGTCTGACTCTAACAAAGTGCTGCTACTGACATGTAATGTGTTGGAATGAGCGTTTATCAGTCAATGCACCAGAGGGCGCCACACTTAATTTAAACATACTGGACAAATACCATGAAGAAGAGTAAAGTTTTTTGAGAGAAAGAAGAAGAAGAAAGTCAGTAATACCAAACATGGCGATGACAGAGGTAACAGTGCTGTTTTTAACTGCACCCCTCCTTCTTAACATGATTGCACCTGAATGTCATTTTAATGTGTTTTGTTTAAAAGTTTGTTTTTAGTGTGTTGTTGTATATGAGTCGAAGAAGTCAAAGAAAGAATTTCTGTTACTGATGACAGACAATAAAGTCTATCTATCTGTCTGTCCGTCCATCCGTATTACTTTTGTCACCGTCGTTTTAGTTAAACCTCCACACTGCTGACATTACTCCTCCACTGCGTATCTGCTGCACTATGAGATGAATGTCATGCCGGCGTAAAGTGATATAGGTGTGTTTGTATTGGAGCGCTTTTACAATTATGAGTAGAAGTACTCGTCATATACATCGGACCGATACTGGTATTGGTATCAGTGCGTCCGTAATGGATACACACCAACCAGAGTTTTAAAATATTTGAACTTAAATTTAAAAAAATTAAAAAGTTTTGCCGACCCCGAATGCCATTTTTGTGCAAGAGCAAAAAAGGGTCAAATATGGAGGATTGCATTGGAGTGGATGGCATCGGTCTTCCCCAGATTTCTAACATCATACAATTACTGCAAAAGCAGAGATTACTATTGTTAGGTAACACAACGGTAGATGTAGAAGTGTGCGGCGATTACAGCTCTCAAAGACGGGAAAAAACAGAGTGAGGTGCACGAGTCGCTGTTGGAAGGAGGGGTAGATTGGGTCGGAGCTGAGCATCCTTGACTCTGGGGTCGGCATGGGGATCGTAGGTGGCTTCCAGATGCACTGCCCGCTCGACAGAGTCCACTGGACCTGCCTGGGATGGAGCCTTGTTCAGAAAACCCATTTCACAGTCAGTTTAACAACCCACTCCGCTAGGAAATATTCATATAGTTGTTCTTTCCCTCTACAATCTCTTCAGGGGAAATTGGAGCTCAGATTCTCTGAAAATGAAGTTCATATTTCTTTTGTTTATTGTAGAGAGACGCAGCGAGGAAAGTCATAAAAATGACAATATCATGTTCTCAGAGCGAGCGCGTGCAGAACTATATCGGTTTTCTGTTCTGGGCCAGCAGTAATCCAACAGACGATTCTTTCATTTTCTATTTTACTTTGTGCTCATAAACCCACACAGTATATTACATGCAATGCTGAGCAGAGAGCCGCAAATGACACAAGTTATGGATCTGAAACTGAAACGAAAAATCCTTACAGGGATGATAATAAACACAGGCAGAAGCTGAAGTCGGTTAACTTTATTAAAGGGAAAATTTATCAGAAATGAAGAAACAAATTGTGTATCATATGTTTGGACTATGAACTATCTTTTACTGTCATTGTAAATTTAATCAAGAATGAGGCTGTTTACCTGCAAATCGTATAAATCTGTGTATATCTCTAATAAAACCCAAACCTCCCATCTTTACTATACGTGGAGTTACTCATAATCTCTCATCTTTTCATTATTTTTTCAATGAAATCTAGACTTTATAGGTCGGATGTTTTATCTTTCTATTCGGAGAGGTAATATTCCCTCTGGATTTGCTTTAATCTTTCTGCCGTAAAAACAGAAACACACACAGTATTTCTCATTTTATTTTTGTTGCTGCTGGACTGAATTTAAGAGTCCAACTTTTCCATAAATCTGAAGGAGCTGGGAGAGGTTTCAGAGCCGAACCGACCTGAAAGATGAATGAGAAGATGCTGAGATCGAGCCTAAAGACGGAGAAAACACACAAGCAGTGATCGAACTGCTGGTGGGAGAAAGTAACCGACCAGAAAAACACAACCATAAGTCAAAAGAAAGTAGAATTTTAGCGAAAATAAAAAAAACCTATAATCTTAAAGGTTCATAAAAACTAAACTTGGTGAAGTCCAATGGAGTGTTCTGTCAGTATAAGCCACCGCAGCGTTTGAGTAGATTTACAGGACATCATTTTTAAGCATCTGTCAAACTGGCTCGTATTTACCCACGGAAAACAAAGTGACACCACACTTTACATCATTCAGACACATGGATTAAATTAGTGAGACATTAAGGCTTCTCTTATCTAATGACTTCTCCAAATTACAGCCTTCCAGAATGACTCATGATTCTTATAAAGGGTACCTGCACAGGCCATAGAACTTTCCAGTCCGCAGAAAAACCTCCAACATTAATGTCTATAGTAACATTATTAATGTCTGAAAAGTTAATCTGTGTCAGATACAGTTGAGTGATTCTCAGCTCTGCACCATTTTCATATATCATCATGCTGTCTGCTTATAACTTAGTATTATCCTTATTTTAAAGTCTGTTTTTAGTCTCTGGCTACTGCATAATAAATTATGTAATATCCACATGTTAATGAAGTTAAAGTGTAAGAATAAAATAATCAGATGAAAGACATCACGCAGGTTTTTAGGAGTTGTCTGCAGCTTTTCTTACAGTGGTGGTTCATTATTTTTAATCTAATATACTATTTCTGTTTCTTTAAAGGAGTGATATTTTGCTTTTTTAATGTAATTGGTTCCTTTTCCAGCCTTTCCCTGTGGTCTCCATAAACTGTAAATGCTCTGCTTGGCTCTGAATTCTT
>JAPQRP010000011.1:1069940-1091783 GCA_037367295.1 Apogon hyalosoma
ATATCAGCTCTGAAATTCAACTACTATGAGCTATTTTTGTTGGTATCATTATATTTGTCCAAACTAATGGACCTTTAATTGGACCAGACATTAAAATGAACAAGAAAATGAAGAAAACAATGGTGGGCTAATATTTTTTCCCCTGACTGTAAGTGCTGGTCCAGACCCCTGTCCACATCCACGACCCCTTTAACATCATTCCTTACATTAGTACCATTACTTCCTGGAACCGAACAAAGCAGGTCCACTCACTGTTCATGTAGAGGTGGACCTTACAGACCCTGGAGACCACATTGGACCTTACAGACCCTGGACACCACATTGGACCTTACAGACCCTGGACACCACATTGGACCTTACAGACCCTGGACACCACATTAGACCTTACAGACCCTGGAGACCACATTGGACCTCACAGACCCTGGACACCACATTGGACCTTACAGACCCTGGACACCACATTGGACCTCAGATTGTTAACTCACTGTCCTCGCTCATCTTTTAATGTAGATTGTCTACATAACACCAAAAAAATGTGAGAAAAGGTGCAACATATAAGAGCATACATATAAATGAAGTGAAACTACTGTGTTTTTGCTTACCTTTGTTCACACTATTGAGAAATTGTGCTTTTTGATTTTTGATGCATTTGTGAAATATTAAAAAATTGCCTTTGTTTATAGTGGGCTATATTTTGATAGCTGGTTAGAGATATCTCATGCTGCTGGGATGTTTTTTCCAGTTTGCCAGTTGTATGAGTGCAAGAAAAGTATTTTGACCTATAAAATAATGTCATTCGCCAGAGGCTAATATATACCCTCTGCTCTAACTAAAAAAAATATGAAAAGTTCTCTAAAATATCGTCAATACTGTTTATTATTCATTTCTACCCTTCTGTGTCATCTTCCTCATAGATAATAGATTATAGATAAAGGACTCATGCATGAATATTGCTAAAAGGAATACTAATACATTTGACAATAAACTTTATCCATAGAGCACATACCAGAAACAGTACGAAGTGTTTCAAAAAGACAGACGGATAAAAACAAGACAGTGGAGCATACATGTGTAATAAAGCTACAAGTGCTTCATTAACCCTTAAGAGACCTAGAAAGATTGAAATATAAATATCCAGATCTCCTTGGTGTTTTGGTGATAACTAGGACAGATTTGGTTGGGTTCCCTCTCCCTTGATAACCAACATAGTGGACCCGTAGTAGAAGAACCCGATGGATTTCAGCTTCTCTGTGAGTATTTGAAGTCATCCACACGGGGGTGCTTTAGTTGAAAATCAGGTGTTTGGACATAAATCAAGCAATAATAGGCCAATTGAGATCAAATTTGGTTCATATGGTATAATTTTCATCCAGCAGGTGGAGTTTTGTGGTTCTCTGACTATTATTCTGCCACTATCAGGTCCATGCAGCTCTAGTTGAGTTTGTAACGATTGTCTAACTATCCTCTTCATGTCACACTACCTTGAGTTTACATGATGTCATATTTCGACACTAGGTGGTACGTTTTGTCTAAATGGGTGGAGCACCCTTGGTGTCAGCCCTCGACAGCGTAAGCCTCGTATTTTTTCTACATTGAACCTTTCCTAAATGATTTATCCCCCTTTCTTACAATACTGTCTTCTGCATTTTGCATGTATTTTTTCCAATGGATGAGAAGCTTTTTGAACCTTACTGTTTGATCCTGTTTGTCCAGATTTTCAACACTTCCTTTTTTTTTTTTTTTTTTTTTTTTTTTTTTTAATTCTTACAATGTATTTTGTATAGTGTTTGCACTTGCATTCTATTTTTACCATTTGGCAAGCTGTTGCTGCACTTCAGTTTCTCAGTTTGGGATCAATAACATCTGTCTGTCGGTCTGTCTGTGTGTCTCTCTCTCTCTCTCTCTCTAGGCTATGAAATGGACAGTTTCTTTTTCATATGTATAATTTTGCGTTTTGTGCAGAATTTATTTTGATATGTGTAAGATTTGTGAAGTTACTTTAATGAACTGACATGGAACTTTATGGTCAGTTAAAAAAAAAAGATGGTGTAAGGGGGCGGGAGTATATAAGTTGAACTTCTTCCTGCTCGTTTTCAATTTTTTATTTTATTTTTTTTTACATTTTTCCTTGTTTTTGTTTTTAAATGTTGATATTCTAAATCAAGCAAACAGACTATATGGACAAAAGTATCTATCCCTCCCTCCTTTCTGCAAGACATCTGTGTAACTTGCATCAAACTACTAGCAGTGAATAAATATCTCCTTTCCGTTTTTACTCTCCCTCTTCTGTCGTGCAGATTGGCACCCATGTGAACGTACTCAACAACAGCTCCTTGTATTTCTACCCATTCAGACGACGCTTTCAGAGAACCGCTGGCCAAGTTTGCGAAAGAGAAAATTGTATCCGAGCACTGTTGCATTCACTGAAGATAAAAGAACACGCCTTCTCCCCGTGGTAATGAATAAATGATACTTTTTGCCTCCATCGAGTATCTTTGCACCTCCTCCTTTATGAAGACATCAATAATAATCTATATGTTATTCACCAGGGGGAGACGGAGGATTCAGAGGTAGCGTTCTTTGGTAGTCGTCGCTCCATTCCATTCGTATTCTTACGGTACCGACTGTTTTCTCACGACACTGGATTCTGCTCAGTATCTCCTCAGATTGTTGCTTTTATTTACTTTGACTGCAGGAGTAGCGGTTGTGCATTTGAATCAGGCTTGTGTTAGAGGTTTGATGAGTAGAACTGGTCTTACTGGATGTTTTTACCTCGTATTAGCTCACCGGCTGACAGATCATGAGTTAATTTGAAAGCACTGTCATCTTCTCTGATTAAACTACAGGTCGGATTCATTTCAAGTTTTATATGTAGCTTCCTTGGGACGTCTACAAAGTTTGTTCGCACTTTAAGCTGATTTATGCTTGAATAAGTACGTCCGTTTATAACCTTGTCATGCGTCACTGCCTTCATACTTGCGTTGGAATGAGCGTTTCTCAATCAGTCCACCAGAGGGCGCCACTCTCAATTACCACACTGAAGAAGAGTAAAGTTTTTTGAGAAGAAGAAAGTCGATAATAAACATGGCGACGACAGAGGAGGTTGTACTAATGCGGATACTAATGTTAATATTCAGAAGGGTAGTTGTTGCAAATATGTCGGTAGTTTTTCGCTAACTCACACAGTCGCTCTATGAAAAGTTCCGATATTAATGATCTTCTCTGAACTATCGGTCAGATTCGTGTCAAATTTTTTATGTAGCTTCATTGGGACAATATCTACAAAGCTAGTTCACAGCCTTGAGAAATTTAGATTTTTAAATGTTTGGTCGAATTTTTTGAAATATCACAAATTTTCCTTTACTTCTAATGGTCCACGTTCTGATGGTTTATAACATGTAAATGGTTACAGATATGAATATAGTTCCTGTTGATCACTGATGGACTGATTGAATTAGTTGAGTTCTCCTCCAGTGAAAGTCCTGCCCACTTCTGTTGTTAGATTGATCTCCTGCGTCCAGACCACAGGACTGGAACATAGAGACCGAACCTGACGACCTCACAAATTCAACTTGTTACAGATTCGTGATAGAACATGACACTGAGATACAGGGACATTGGAACTATTTTGATTCATTTATGGCACAGCAGTGTTAAAAGAAACTCAACACTTCCTTTTATCATTTCACATTAATAGTGTTCCACTGAAGCCAAGTTTTAGCCATCGTCTCATGGTTTTCATGTATGCTTTCTAACTTCCTTTATTCATACCAAAGAAGAATGAGGAAACTCTGTTCAAAGAGGCTTACTGAAGTCAAATATGCTTTAAGAAAACCAACCCTGGTCTTCAGAAGAAAAAACATTTGAACAACAAGGCGTGCTTTGGCTGTTTTATGAAGAATAATAACCCTGTCCTTCAGAAAGTTCCTGTTATTCTTTAAGAACCAAGTACATAAATGAGGGAAGTTAACCACTTTAAATAGGAATGGAGACCCTGAAGATGGGCTTTTGTTTTTTGTTTTTTTTTGGTTTTTTTTTTTTTGGTTATTTTATGTAAGTCAGAGTTATGGTATTATGTTTTTTCAGATGTAATAAACATAATTTTGAACATTTTCTCTTACTTGTTTGATTTTGGACAAGGCAAACTGCATAAAATAGTCTAATGCTTCACAACAGCGGGAGACGTAGAGGAATTAGTAACGCATGTTAAGTTTCACTTTCATGGGGGTGTGTGACACAGGGGGGTTGGTGGGGTGTTATACATGTATATATATCCTGCTAAATAATCGTTGTAATCATGAAACTTTGATTATTTCTCTGATGATAACCATAGCAACAAAATCTCGACTCGTTACATCACTACTTGAAATACAGTCTGATATCAGTCCTGATTCTCTATTTTTCATTGCCTTGTTAATTGATTAGTACACAGTTTGTTGGGTTGTGTGTCTGTATACAACTTGAAAATAGTATGACAACATAGCATTTGGATATCCCAAAGAGAGGAAAAT
Source organism: Apogon hyalosoma (assembly GCA_037367295.1). NCBI lineage: Eukaryota > Metazoa > Chordata > Actinopteri > Kurtiformes > Apogonidae > Apogon > Apogon hyalosoma. The sequence continues at coordinate 1,074,452 of JAPQRP010000011.1, forward strand.
GGCAGCCATGAATCTGGAGCAGAAAGTAGTGATCTTTGTTAAAATGTAGAAAGTAAAAGCACAAAGTCCCTACAATAAGAAAAAAACAATCTGAAAAATATACTTAAATCCAGTGAAAAGAAGCATCTACTTTGTTATTCGTATTATTCGTGTTATTATTAATAGGGATGATAACAGATAAATATGAAATGAAGCACTTTATAAATATTCCATGTGTCTTTTCTGTCCACAAAATGGTGAAAAAAGTGATGTGTCCCCTAAAATATCTGTTAATTGATACCTTCATTTCTGCAGTTTCAGAGTGAACAAAGCAGCGCTGCTTGAACCCTCCTCCCTACGTCTTCCTCCCGCTGTTACCCACAAGCCTCAGCAACTCAAGCCTGGAGATTGATTCTGCACAATGCTTCATCTGAATGGCCCGCAATGTTCCTTCCAGCCAGTCAGCAGGCAACACGCGTAAACCCCCCAAGACCGTTATCTGGACTAAACATCGCCGAGGGCAGCTCGCTCCAGCAGACGGAGATTATGGACAGCGTGAGACTCAATTCGAGGTACTTTTACACAACAGTCTGATGTAGAATTGCATTATTTTCCCAAAAGTCATAATTGCTTTAAGCCTCAAAAACCTAAACAGCAGCCGGCAACCGAAGCCATCCACTGATCTGAACTGTTTAATACCTGTTGATCCACTAATCCTATCAATACATGGAAATAATTGGTGTAAATACAGTTCTTCATCTTTTCGTGGTCATCAGATATGACCCATTTGGACGTTCAGAGGCTCCGTAGTTACCGTGGAAACACTGTCCTCTTCTCCAACATTGATTCACCAGTAAAACCCATGGAGTTGGATCAATGACAGTGGATGGACACACTAAGGCTATGCTCAGACAGCAGGTCTTAATGCACAATTTGGATTTTTTGGTGAAATCTGATTTTTTTTGTGTGCTGGTTCATATTACACATTGAAAACAACTTCTGTCAGTTTTGTGTGTGAACTGAATGTGATCCTGAAGTGATCCGCATGCACAAAAGAGGTCCTAACGTAACACGACCATTCAGGCATGCACTGTGTTTATGGAAGTAAACCACTCTGCCTCCTGGGATGCAGAATTGGGATGTTTGTTGCATTTCAATGATGTAAAGGTTGGATAAAACGTGACCTGGCCGTTCAAACTGAAGTCGCATTGAAAATATCGGATACGCATCAGATTTAGGACCACATACAAAAGTGGCCTGGTTTGGATTTGAAAAAAATCAGATTTGTGTTGTTCAAACTGTCTTTAAAGCTGTGTATGGCTTTTGTCAACAACTTTTCATCAAATCCTTAAAATCCCAGTCATAGCCTAAGTATCTCAAATCCATAAGTCTTTCCGTGATTATTCACCTGAGTCTCTTCCCTCACTGTGAACAGTTTCGAAGTGTACTCCACCATAAACAATCCATTTATTTACAGAGCCGGTCGGTCAGTCGGGTATTTTTTGAAACACGGAAATGGCTTCATTGCCTCTTGCTACTTCAGCTGCGTGGAGCTCCGCTACCCACAGTGCACGTTGCAACAAATTTACAAAAATGCCTGAGTGACCTACCGGCTCTGTTAACAAATGGATTGTTTATGGTGGAGTACACTTCGAAATTGTTCACTGTGAGAGAAGAGATTCAGGTGCGTAGTCAGGGACAGACTAACAGATTTGTGATACTTAGGCTATGACTGGGGTTTTCAGATTTGATGAAAAATTGGTGACGAAAGTCATATGCAGCTTTTACAGATCAGATACAGGCCACGGATGGGCAAAAAAATGGGATTTGGGCCACATTTGCCTGCAGTCTGAACTTGGTTCATGTTCAGTTAATGACAGATTTGCTGAAAAAGTCACTTTTTCTCCAGTTTTCTCTGTTTTTGATTTAATAACCCTCAAATATACTGTTAGTTTTTATGAACACTGACATGATTAGTAAATAAAATGTAGGAAAATACCTGATTGTCACTGACAAAACACAAAATACAGAAGATAATATTACAGTAAAAGGTGATAAATCACATAAGAAAAGTCAAATATGGAGAAAATTTCATTTGGGAACTGGCTCAAAGCTAACACTGGGTACTTAAGGGTTAATCTTCTTCCTCTCTCACATGACTTATATCTGTGGGATTGCAACTCCTGAATTCTCTCCCATAACAGTAGATCCATACAGTTCCCTTGATCTTGGACAAGTTTAATCAATGTCACTGAAAACAAACAAGTCAAACTAAAAAGCCCAAACTTTGTTCTTAAAGGCTGTAGTAAACAAAGTCTGAGGCTGCTTCACTGGCAATTAATGTCAGGAAGACTGTGGATGAAATATGTTTGCTGTTTTATGTCGAAGAGAAAGTTGAACACATGCACAGAGTTTGATGAAGTTGTCAAGATCAAACAGGAGTGTGTAATCTGTGAAGTCTGTAGTGTTGTACCTTAAGAGGTTTGTTCATTCCAGAAAGTGGATGTTGCCATTTGCTTCTTTTAGGGCACTAAATTCTCCAGCTAATGAGTGTAGGAAAGGAACAACGGGCTAACAAACTGAGCTCAACTCCCCTTCCTCTACCTTGTTATGTCAGAGTTAAACCATAAAGTAAAGAACTGATGTCTCACGCTGAGCTCTCACCTTGAAATTGATTGCAGGGAGGAATTTTAGAATATCAAATAGAAGATATCCCCAGGAGAATACATTAGAAGCCGAGAACCTGCTGTGATATTGTTCACTGACCATTTTAAGTGTTGGACATCAAAATGTCACAGTACAATAAGCGTTATTACTGAAGGGTTTCACATCTACCTTCAGGCTGTTAATGGCTGATCAGAGAAGGCACACACTGAGCTCTGCACACACCGGAAAGGAGTATTAATTAATTAGACTTAATAAAACTGCAAAATTCAGAGTGGAAATTAAACCACTACCAGTAGCCACAGATGCTGATTTCATTATTTTGATGTTTATGCTTCATTCACAGCCTGGTCAAAAATAAAGTCACCATCTGGATGTAACGAAGCAAATTAACCCTTTAATAGCTGCAGTCTCTGCATTTTACAGCATTTAAATTACTACAACTCCTGAAGTGTTTGCACTATCCACAAAATTCAAATGGCATCGGAAAGCTGAGATCCTGAGCTTTCCTACACTATTAAATCACTGTTGTCACTTCAAATCTCTGTGGCCTGAAATGTGTAAATACTGTACATTTAGTTTTCTACAGATTTTTGAATTAGAAGTATGTAGAAGGGGTCTTAAAAAGTCATACTAGTCTTATATGTACAAATCTGCATTTAATACCTTAAAAAAGTCTTAAAAAGGTATTACATTTGATATAGTAGGTCTTACGTTATGTTGCCATAAACTTGTTTGCAGTATATTGTGTTTAAGTTAAAAATGTAAAATTTAAAAACAGGGTTACTGTGGATTAATTTCAATTAATTACAATTTGATATCATTCATTTTCAATCTATATTAATTGCGTTTCATTTTGCATGAGCAAACAGACTCGAGAAAGAAGGGAATATACCTGCACTTAAGGGGTTTATTAAACACCTTCAACAGTTTCAACAAAACAACTGTAACCAGCTGTTCCATCTTGTTTTATTTGTCCTTATATTTCCATCTAGAGGCCAACGTACTGTTTAGTGTCTTCCATCTGTATGGGTTGGTTCTGCTGCCTGTCACTATTGGATCAGCTGACCATTTGTTCATGCACGACGCTAACTCTACTCGGACAAACTGACCCAAATGTGTTGGCAGAGACTTTCAGTCATTCTGCTGCAGATGAGTTAATTATGTAAGCATTTTTAATCATATTCATCATGATAATGGATTTATCCGTGTTAACGTGTTAATTTTGACAGCCCTAGTTTAAATGTGTTCGTTAAATGTCCAAACTGCAAAGAAAGTACCGTTAGTTGTCTCACTTCTACCTGTTCTAAGCTGACAATTTATATTGAAATTAGGAACCAGTTATCCCTAACTTCGCAGCCCCTGGTGAGAAATGACTCCGAACGGTGGGAATCAAGGCGTTGGAGTAAATAAACACATTCACAAATTTTTTGCCAGTTTGGCCATAAAATAGGCTGTGAAATAGGCATTAAAGTCTGTTCTAAGTAGTCTTAAAAGGTCTTAAAAAGTCTTAAATCGAACTCGTGGAAACCTGTAGGAACCTCTTTAAATAATTGGTAAAAGTTACGTCAAAAATAAAATACAATGTGAAAACTCACATATAAAATAAAACAAGACAAACACATTGCTAAAGATGAAACAAGGTTAAAGCCAAAAGATACAAGATGAAAATGACTAAAAAATAGTGCAGAACACAAAAATGTGCCAAAACATTCAATGAAGACAAAGTAAAAGACTCAGCAAGGCCACAGTGTGTTTTCTCAGCCTTTATTTTAATGCTTGATCAGACACTATAACTAAACCTCACATCACATAATTATACTTTTTGTACCGTTTTCTTCTAGGAAAATCTGCATCACAGTGTATAAACCCTCTTATTAAGACAATATCTGGTACATTTAATCAGTATGGTATAAGGTAGGCATGTTGTTTTCTGTCCTCTTTTAGTCGTCTTTATGTCCCACCCACTCTCAGGAGACCGTTTCACTATCACGAGTGACCCCGCTAGCGCTGTTTCCTGGTCCAGATCTGCCACCGAGTGTCAGGTGTACCCATCCAGTCCCCTGGCAGATCACGGATCGGGTAACTTGACGGGCACTTCTGCTTGACCGGATGTTAATCCAGTCGACACGATAAAGAGATTCACAGAGGGAGTGAAAAGAATAAGGACGAAGAGAGAGAGAGATAAGGGGACATCTCTGACATGTTTATCATATGAGGAAGAGGATCGTATTCACTGATACATTTTTAAAAGATGATCGGCAGGAGAGATGGTTGATGGCTGAGATGCTTGAGACACATGGAACCAGCTTTATTGTTATAAAAAATAAAAAGTGACATAGGAATGAGTAAAGCCATTGGCTGAAGTGAGCGATCACTGGCTGCAACAGAAAACACTGGCAGACTTACTCTACTGTAGTTAAACGTTGCCATTTCCCCTCCTCCTCCTCCTCCTTCTTTGACCTTTTATTTCCTTGACAGTGTGTTATTTTCCTCTCCCTGTCACTGCTCTTTATTTGTGAAATGATGATAAATGATTGTGTGCTGTAGGTATTTCAGTAAACAAGCCTTCAGTGTCTTCACAGAGGCAATGGATTCAGAGTAGAGCTTGAAAGGGTGAAATTTGGGGTTTTTAAAACAAGCGTCTTTTTTTTTTTTTTCTTAAGACACCCAGACTTTATTTCTGTGTTTTTTTTCTGCAGTGTTTTTAGCTTCAGTGGAATATTAACAGCAGCCTCTGCCCGTATTTGTTGTCATTGCCAGTCTAAATCTACACAATTCCTCCAGAAATACATGAAAGCTATTTCATGTATTTCCACAAGCTGCAGCGGGAGAAGAACGACTCATTTAACAGCACTCTTGGAAGTTGCTTTTTGACAGTTTAAACTGTTAAACAGAGGCACCACGCTGTAATTAGGAATATGGGTATTAGAAGCAGAAGATATTTCATTTCATGTGTGAAGCTTTTTTGGGTCATTAAGAGTGTTTTTTACAGGACAGCTGCCAAATCCGCTGGGGAGAGAAGCTTTTTGATCATTGTCCTTGGGACAGCAATGTTTAATGATGATTATAGTCATTAGTCACTTTTCCATTGGACATACGCGCAAAACTGTCAAAAAAATGTCGAAAAAACAGAAGTGTGTAATGTCGGTTTTCCATTAAATCACAAATGCAATGATTTGTTTATTTATTATCGCGAGATGTCATGAGAAGTCGTTCCATAGACATGGAGACAAACGTAAATATGGTGTTGATTACAGATATTTTCATTATTATTATTATATGTTAGGCGTCTATCCTGTACTAAATTAAAAAAATCATTTGGGGTCCTGGTATGTCCACACATACTGCACCATGTTTCTTTTAAAACTCTTCATCTTCACTTGTTGTAACGTCCATCAACATCTGTTTTTTTTTTAAATTCATGCGACTGGACCAAATGGACCAGAAGACACCGGACATAGACCTAGAGGACACTGGACTGGACATAGACCCAGATAACAAGAAGACAGAATTGATGGAAGACACCAGAAGTAGATCTAAAGGAACACATGACCCTGGACTTGGACGCAGAGGACAAGATGACACTGGACACAAACCCAGTTCCACTAAATCCATATTCTAATTAATTATGTCCTTATTTACAGTTTGGGAAACATCCTGTCAGCAGTTATGAAACTAAATGTTAGTGTTGAACACGTCTAGTAAAGTGCACAAACTTAACTTACAGGATCAAAGTCTGTTAATTCGATAATATACCAATATCCCTGGCAATGTGTTTTAATCCTGAGCACTGAAACCTCTTATTTTCTGTTTTTTTTTTCGTTTAAAAACGCTTTCCACCTATCACACAGTCGAGTACTTTCTATTTTGATACTGAAATTTGCCCAAGTCAAGTGTGTTACGTGGCGCTTTTTGCCATCTAGTTTTTCCTGAATGTAGATCTTGTCCCATATAATCAAAGTTCAGTAACAGTTAAAAACCAGCCTGCGCTTTGGGTTGAGGTCCAGGACACACAGGTGTTAAGTGATCTTTTTTTTTTTTTTAATACAGAACGTTCGTGGTTAACGTGTGATTTTTCAGCGTTCCTATGACAACAGAAGGTAATTGCTGCAGGTGTGTGTTTCTGAAAGCTCCTGCCCTGTGAAGTGCTTGTCCATTATGAGTTGTATTTTTTTACAAAAGGCAGTGAGACTCTCAGACGCCCAGATATTGATCTTTACGATCACGGCACATTCACTGAGACTGAATGAAAATAAGACACAGCATCCAAAGTCTAGACCTCATTAGCGTCCACAAAGCGAGCTGCAGAAAACTCATCTGAGTCATTGTTTGTGTTGCTCCGTTGGTGTTTTTGGATGACCTGGTTTCTTACTGGCAAACACGTCACTTCTTTTGCTGCCTCTGTCTCTGTGGAAGGAGCCTTATTCTATTTTTTTTATTATTATTATTATTTTTTTCATTGGTATACAGCGTCTGACAGATAAGATAATGTAGGATTGGTGGTCCAGGATGACAGCGGCTAGAGTGATAGTCCTGAAAGGTCTGTCAACTTGTTCCTTTGTTATCGCTGGTTAAGTTGACGGTTCAATGCAGTGTGAATCAACTGTCAGGCCCCTGGGAAATCGGAAACATCCTTTGACTCCAGTGGGTGTTTAGCTCAGTTATGAAAGGCCAGATAAGAAATGTGCTCTTGTAACATGTTACCATAATGCTGCCATCTTATCGGGGGGGAAAAGTCAGAATGGAAGGAAGCAACAAATCTAATGCACTGCTCACGCTAACACGGATATCGTTATCTTCGTAGCATAACCACCTAACTCATACACAAATGGACAAAAGTATGTGGACATGTTGAAATCAGGTGTTTTTCTAATAGGGGTCTGGGATACAAAACAATAATGACTAATGCAGTAATATAGTTTTATATTAGGATAAATATATAAATTACATTGGTTTGTTTTAAATTATCTTTGCTTCCAAAATGCCCCAGACATGGATTTACTTAATTTCTCTCAACGTTGATTTTTTTTCAATCCATGACTGATTTTAAATGTTGTATCTCAAAATTTCTACAATATTTTTCCTGCTCTGACTCTAAATAATAATTTTCTACCACAACTAACCACCTGCTTTCTTCACATCTCACTGAGGAAGAAAAATCTATAATTAAACTTTAAGGAAATATTGAAACTATATTATAAACTACATGGACATAAATATTGGGACACATCATGTCTACGGCTAAAAGATGACCTGTTCATGAGGATTTGACATATAAACATCAATATTAATAATCATTATGATATTTATCACAAAATAAAACTATATTATGATATTTGTCATTATTGTTTTGTATCCCAGACCGCTGTTAGAAAAGAAACACCTCAATTCAGCGTGTCCCAATACTTTTGTCCATTTGTGTATGAGTTGGGCAATTATGCTACTAGATACTGCAGGAACTGAAGTGAAATGACCTTCAGATAGAGTATAAGGAATATTAATTATTCACTAAAGATTTAGGACCAGCAAACTCCAGCTGGGTTGGACACCTCAGCTTCAAAACATGAAAGAGTGAATCTCAACTGGGCAGAATTTTATGAAATAATTTTTTAATCATATTCAGAAGGGTAGGATGACATCTAATGCAAAGTAAAATGTATGAAAGTATTTAAATTAAAGTGATATGGACGAGGTCAGGTTTAGCTGGCGAGCTGAAATCACACTTTGCAGTTTGACAAGCTGCAGTTTGACAGGCAGCAGGGTGATGGAAGACCTTAAAGCCATGAAATCTGTAAGAAAAAAGCAGTGAACTGTGTCAAGCACAATGAGGGGGGCATTGGTTAGGGAAGGGGCCACCAAAGGTCGCACCAAGGACCACTCTGCTACCTCAGAGTTGTCAGCATATATCAAATATACCAGATTTTTATTTCATGTTTTTCACTTCGGCTTCTTTTTATGTCTCTTAGCTTCTCTCTCATTCTTTTTGCACTAACATTTAACCCTAAGGTTGAAGGAAAATCAGCTACAAACACTGTGTCTATTGCGCGGGACTCTATGCCACTGTGAGATCATTGATATATGTAAACATTACCATCATAAACAAACACTGTCTCCACTGGATTTATTCAGTCGATTTGATGTGATGCATCATTTGTGTGGGTTTCTTTTGTCTGTAAATGCAAAAAGTATTTTATTTCGATGGTAATATTTACACATATCATTAATGATCTTACAGTGGCATAGAGTCCTGTGCAATAGTTCTAGACCAACATTGCATTTGTTGGTTTAGTAAAGTTCTAATGACTACACATCAGTGTCAGGCATGGTCAAGCGGTTACGTAGGGTAAAAAAAATGTTCAGATGACAATGAGTCTGCCTACATTTACCTTGCATATAAGTGTAATACATGGATGGACAGGTTATTTCTAGTACTTTGAGGTCATGTGAAGACATTTGTCAATTTCAGCCATTTTCACAGACAGCTTTATGAAAACATCTTGGTTCCATAGGGTAAAAAAAAAAAAACCTACATCAAAACTTTGCAAATTTTTCAGCATATCAAAAGCATGCTGTTTCTTATGCTTGAAGTTGCCAAAATCAACATTACCATAGTGTAAGTTATATTGTTGACTGCAACTCCTGCAATTTTGGAAAAAAAAAAAGCATTGGTCTGGGATTGGGGGATATCAATGTGAAGGGAAGTCTGGTTACGCAGGGTAAATTATCAAGCCCTCGAGGCTGATAAAATGATCTGTCAAGCACAAATGATTTAATATTATCCCAATGTCATGGTTGGAGTGAATAAGCATAAGTATAAATAATGTTTAAAACCTGTAATCCTTAAGGTTGAGGTATAAACCAGTACTCTCTTGGGCAAAAAAAGTATGAGACAAAAATGTAAATGTAGACTTCAAATATAGTCTTTTAAAACAATGAAAATCAGCATGCTCTATTTTTTTTTTTTTGTAGACATTTAGAAACAGTAAAATTAGTTTTAGGACTCCTTAACTGTTATGTATCAGCTACAAATGACAAAATAAGTCTATCTTAAAGGTTTTTTTTCACCCAACATGTTCATAGTCATCTGACTGTGCCCTGTATTAAGCAGAAATGGAGGAACAGGGTGTGTTAAAAAACAAAACAAAACAAAAAAACATAAACAGGGTGTGTAACATTCCAGCGGGCATAAAAGCAACGTGTGTCATGGAATGTATCGTCTGATCCTGTTCATTACACAAACAGCATTTTAACAGCTTAGACCATACATTCAACCATGTAAAAATGTGTAAAAATAGTTTAGAAATAAATAAATAATGAAAATAACAAAATAATAGGGGAAAATAATAAAATTCTAGTGACTTTTCAGTGACTATAATTGCAAATTAAATCAAAATTGATCTAAGATGGAGATGACTAGGTATAAAAGTTATATTAGATTATGCACGGCACAGTATGGATGTCTCTGTTTGGTCCATATGATGCACTTTTCCACCAATAGACACGCTGTAATATGTTTTTTTTTTTTTTTCATGTAAACACTGCAACAATTTCCCTTAGAAACTCGTTTTTACCGTCTCTACCTGGACTGAGCGTACTGACACTATTGCTGAAAAATTCAGTTTTTATTGTGTCTTATAACTTTGGTTTTCCATGTGCAGTTATTTATTTATTTTATTGGTTTATTTAATAGGGACCGTGCACATTTATGAACATTGCTGAATAAAAAATACACCCATGTAAATATGCCAGAATTAATAAAAGTAACTACTTTTCATCTGCAGTCCCAGGCAGGTGACCGAAACAATACATAAAACAGCCAATATTAATACATCACTCATTTGCTATAAATTAAAAAAAATTTAAATACACATAATGATGATTTTAATATCTAATATTTCTGTCTTGTGGAACAAATTAGTTGTACTTATGCTGCGTTTCCACTACGTGGAATCGGCTCGGCTCAACACGACTCGGGTACCAGGTACTATTCCTGGAGACAGTTTCCATTACAGGAGACTACAGACTTTAGAGTACCTGGTCGTCATAGCGATGTGGCACGTTACTTCTGTGTCGTGTGCTCAAAGTTGCTGATAAACTTGCTTGTTGTCTCGTCAAGCTCATGCTGAATTTTTACGTCGGCCACCAAAGACTGAATCTCTTGGACCGACCGTGCTGTAGTTTTTGGGCGGTCGTCATGTTTATTAACCCACCGATATATTTACTGTCAACTTCCGCATCTGTTTTTTTGTGAAACGGCGGGTCACAGAGACAACTGTCTGACCAATCAGAGGTCTGCAATGTTTACACATCACGTTGTAGTATCTGTTCCCCAGTCTTGGAACCTCAGCGGTGGTGATACCAAAAAACTAGTACCAGGTACCAGATTCCAGGTCCTTTTACATAATGGAAACGCAAGGCTGAGTCGAGTCGAGCCGGTACCACATAGTGGAAACGCGGCATAAGAGACCATTTGTCTGCTCAGTAAAATAATAAGTACTGCTTTACAGAGTCACTAAGCTAGCAAATAGCATCAGCACGACCCCTTCTGCTCTTGCAACTCCGCCTCTTTTGTCCAAATACAGTTACTTCCACTTCCTAAAAGCAGACATGTGGATGACCAAATCTCAAACTACTGGCTTCAAAGCTGCAGTTCAGAAACGATTTGTGATGTCATAGGTTCTCCTTTCACTGTGGATGAATACATTTTTTGGAATAAGAAGTCTGGACGACTGCTCTGTACTCCCACAATTTTCTCCTCCCAAAACATGTTGACATCAGGCCAGATTTGATTCAAGCAGTCAGTAGTCTTCTGAGTGCAACAGCCCATCTGCTGCCAAGCGCTTTAGATCTTCATGAATAACATTTGATAGTATTTTGGCCTTTACCAACTCTGTGGATACAAAGGGTGAAAAGTGAAAGCCCGAAATGGGAAAATATTGTATCTACCAAATGCACATTTTATCTTGTAGCTGTTGTCAAGCTGAGATCATTTTCATTCTGCTGTTTTAATTTTACTGTGTGACTGTCTTAATGAATCCAGGTAGTTAAGCTTTTATAATAATTAGTATAGCATTTAATAGTTTACCTAAAATGAACCTAAACATGCAATAAATAAACAAATATAAATAATAAATAAACATAATGTCCAGTATACAGTTTTCCGTAATGTCTCATGACCTGGTCACATATTAGGCCTTTGGTAATGTAGGTCTTTTAAAGGCAAGGCACATTTATTTGTATAGCACTGTTTATACACAGGGTAACTCAAAGTGCTTTACAGAGACATAAAAAAATCACAGAAGAAAAAAAGCAAGACATTGAAATGACATTAAAATCAAAAAAAAAGGGAAAAAAGACATTAAAATCATCAGAGATAAAACGTGATTTTAAAATGCATTCACAGAATAAAGGAAATACATTAATTATATTCAAATCCTACATTAAAATTAAAATAAAGCAAGCAAGTCATTAAAATTAAAAAAAAAAGTGCATTTAAAAGACAAGATTGAAAAAAAGTTTACTCATAAGCACATGAAAAGAGGACGGTTTTGAACCTGGATTTAAAAATGTTCCCATGTGGGGCTGATTTCAGGTCAGTTGGTGGCTTGTTCCAGCTGTGTGCATCAGAACCAGGTTTAGTTTGAACTCCGGACTGGACTATGGTACCTGGGTCAGCTGACCTCAGAGCCCTACTGGGTTTGTATTCTATTAACATGTCATTCATGTGTTCTGGACCCAAACCCTTCAGTGACTGTAGACCAGTAGCAGAACTTTAACATCTGTTCTGTAGCTGACTGGAGCCAGTTTATAGACTTTAGAACTGGAGTAAAATGCTCTGATCTGTTAGTTCTGGTCCAAACTGGAGCTGCAGCTGTTTAATGCTCTTTTGGGGGAGTCCAGTCAGAAAACCGTCACAGTAGTCCAGTCTACTGGAGATGAAGGCATGAATTAGCTTCTCTGGATCTGTTTGAGACGGCTAAAGCTACAGTATCTTCATCTGAAACTGAAATTTCTCATTTTTCCCTGTTGTTCTGTAAAAAAAACTGGCAACAGAAGCTACAAACAAATGTCAACATCCCTTCCCAGTCTTATGTAATATGTAAATATTGATCTGCCTACAAACACCTGATTATTAGAGGTGTTATGAGTGACTCACAGTGTCGCTGCGTTCATCTGAGTGGGCTGCTGTCAGTCAAATCACAGTTCAGCGCTGCCTGTTGGGTGTAGCTGGGTTTTATTTTGTAAGTCATCCATGGTATGTGTTGTTTTGAGAATCAGTTGGAAAACTGTTCTGCTTTCATTATCAGCTCAGACTCCTTAATGTCTGGCAAATATTTGGTGATAATAAAACTGCTCGGGGTTATTAATCAATGTTTTAAAATGTGCATTTTTCAGAAATTTCAAAAGATTAGAATTTGTCATCACAGTGTCATTGGTATGTACTTAAGTCCAGGTGATGAATGTATATGAAATTGAACAAGTTGGTTTCATATCGTCTTTTCAAGTTCAGTGTTAAAATAGGTCGGAAATTACAAAAACAATGACTTGAAAGAGGAACATGAGCACCTTTCAGCCTGAAACAAGCTGTTTGGATTCCCATGACATCAAATACTATACAGAGACTGAACCAAACCAGTCAAAACCAGCCTGGAGCTGTAGAAAGGCGCCCATAGTAGGGCTGCACCATATTGGAAAAAAGTGACATTGTGATTTTTTTTTAACCCTGCGATATATATTGCAATATGAAAAAAAAAACACTCAGGAGGATATAATAGGTGTGGCGCCGATGTAAATGGTCAAACAAATGAGTTGTTTCCTCTCATTGTATCGACAGGTGGAAGGAACTGTTGCCACAGAACACGTGTTTCAGTTTCATTCTTCTTGTAGCCGAAATAATTTTAGATAACTGATGCTGCTTTTTTTGGCACCAAGTCTTCGTTTATGGTGATTTTCTCTGGTTCGTTGCTCATTTTTCAATGTTGTTACCAGCGACTCACTCCAAACTGATTAAGAATGATTGTGATTGGTGGATCGCTGCGCCCGGTGTGTGTCAGGTACCCTTGAAATTAGATGAGAACACGTTGAGTTCATTTGCCTCGTACGTTGCAGGACCTGCCATGTGAGTATTGCGTACACGGACGTTGCGATGACGATGCTCAAATGATATTTGTGCAACTCTCGTCCATAGGATGGTATCCATGGTGCCGACTGGAAAGGGTGTGTGCAGCGGCAGCTTTTAGGAACATCTACATCAGGCGTTTGTTCAAAAAAGTTTGAGAACCACTGATATATATGAACATATACTCTGCTTCCCACCTGTCTCGAAAGCTCCCATTTTCCACCTTTCACTTGAACATCTGCTGTGGCTGTTGCTGTGGCAACACACTTGCTATGCATTTTGGGATTTGTAGTATGGGGTGTTTTCTACCTTTTTTTTTTCCTGCACTTGTATTTTTGCTGCTGCTGTGAAATTTCCTCACAGTGGGATGAATGGTCTTATCTTGTCTTGTCTTGTCTTTATCTTGTCTTGTCTTTATCTTATCTTGTCTTTATCTTGTCTTGTCTTTATCTTAACTTATCTTGTCTTTATCTTATCTTGTCTTTATCTTAACTTATCTTGTCTTTATCTTATCTTGTCTTTATCTTATCTTGTCTTGTCTTGTCTTTATCTTATCTTATCTTATCTTATCTTATCTTATCTTATCTTGTCTTGTCTTATAAATAGAGATCAATTACTTAGGAAAGGTTAGATGCAGTGAGAAATTCATTTGGAAGTCGCAACACAAATAGTTCTAGGTCTTAAGAATTGAAGGGTTAATGAAATGCTACAGGTACTTGTGTGTTTTATGGTGCAGTGGTGTAACTACAGCTGTTTTCCTTGTTTATTTTTATTTGATTTTTGTTATTTCTGAATCTCGATGGAAAAAAATCATCATCAGTCAAGGGATTTAGATAATTACTCAGTCAATATACACACCAGTATTCATAAAGATCTGTGTATCCGTTTGCGAATTACTTTTCTCAGACGCACACAGATGGACACTGGGTACACATCTCCATGTTTGCATTCTACTAGGTAGCTTACAGCGAATGTATGTACAGCTGTTAGATTAGTTGCTTAGACTGAATTAACAGTGACTATACAAACCAGTGACTACAACAATTTCCATGTCAACAGCAAATGATATCAGTGGGAAGCATCTGTCACTCAATGCGACATTGATTAGTGCAAAACAAACCAGAACACCCACGCTGAGCCCATTATTCTCCATTCTCACGCTGGAACATTTCCAGAATCAACACAAGGATCCCTTACGTTTCAAGTGGTGACTTCCATGCCGGCTCAGACGTTACACTTCTGACCTTGGAGGAGCTCTTGGATGCGTTTTACTTGCTTTCAGAAAATCACTCGCACATTCTGCTGGTTTCTTCTCCTCCCCTCTGCTGTCTCCTCACTCCTTTGAATAACAAAGCAAAAGCCCTGATTGTGGAATATGCTTTCACACATCACTGATTTCTCTTCAGTCTAAGCTCTGTCACAGTCTTTTCTGCCTCTCTCTGTTGTTTTTTTTTTTTTTTTTAAACCCCTCCTCTTTTTTCTTTTTGCCTCTGTTTCTCACTCCTCTCACCCATTTCCATTGCTGTGGATCTCTTTGCTGCTGGTAACAGTTAGGGCTGCACAATATACTGAAAAAATATTATTATTGCAATAACGGAGGGTGCAATATTCATATCGCAAAGACGTGCAATAATTTATTTTCTTTTTTCCCCCCATTAACTTTGTTTTACACACCGTGGGGTACCACAGTGGTTTTCCCTACCGCTCAAACATACTAGTTTTTCTTGGAAAAAAAACTGAAGTAATGCTGCTGCTCCTGGTTGAATTCAAGTTCACGTTATTAATGTTGAAAAGATGTGAAGAGCACAACTTTGAGCAAGGCCTGAACACTTATATTTAAAGATTTTATTTTTATATGCAGTATTTACCAAACCAGGCAAGCAATGGAATACTGTTTTGTTAAAGCTCTTACATAGCGGTGCTCTGGCACTTTTATTATGAAATGCATCCATGTCATTTACACATTGTTATATGTGAATAAAATGACAAAATGTTTGACATGATTTGATTAGTGTTTGTGTCTGAAGGTCTGTGGTTGCAGCATCACCAGGTTCTTGGACAGAATTGTGTAATTGATTGTAGCAGTACAGTATTTGGTCTTAAATTATAAATGAGTCAACATACAAACAATTGGCTCATTTTAACATTGTTAAGGAACATTTTTCTTAGCAGATGAAATTGGTATTTCTTTAGGTGAACAAGAAATATTACAATATTATTGTTATCGCAATGCTGTACACCCATATCACATATCGCAAGTTTTGCCAATATCGTGCAGCCCTACTAACACTGATTGCTTTTGAAGAACAAGTGCTCAGATCTGGACGATGAGGTAGTTGGTGGGACATGAATCAAAGTGCTCCTTCCTGTCGGGTGCATTTTAACATTCGTGACAGATAACTAGGATGAAGGCAGCTTGTTTGATGAAGTTCTTCTGATTTTTTGCTTTGTACTGGGCCATTTTTATAGTAATAATACAACAGATGGTTTCACTTACAGATACAAAGTGATGCATATTTATTTGTTGAAACAATCCCACATGAATCACCAGCCAGGTCAGTTTAACATCAGATGGGGGTCTCCCATTATTGGCATGAAGTACAGTGTAAATGCACCTGAACTCATTTACACTTCTCTGTTACATAACCTCATGATGTGTTTTTGCTGAATCCGTGTATCATTCGTGATCAGTGTATCTTTTGGTAATTGGATTTTATTTTCAGAAACAAAATAAAAATTGATTTATGTTCGTTTCTCTTTCTAATAACAAAAATAAAGTTACTACCTGACAGAAATGGAAAAACAGACCAAAAATATCTGTTGTTTTCATTTTCTGAAACCAGATGTCGTCATTTTCAAGGAAAGAGCGCTAATACCAAGATCACAAAGATTCTTACAAACAATGGGTTTGTACGAATCTTCCAGTTTGTACAAAATCTGGACTTCGTAGACATTTGTGGAGGGAGCATGTATGCGATGTCCAGATTTTGTACAAACTAGAAGATTCGTACAAACCCATCGTTCGTAAGAATATTTGTGACCTCAATGGGATTAGCAGTCTTTCCTTAAAAATGACAACATCTGCTCTTAAAAAGTGAAAAAAAATTGGTGTTTTTGGTCCGTTTTTACATTGCTGTCAGGCAGTAACTTTATTTTTTGTTATTAGAAAGAGAAAACGAAAATCAATCTGTTTTTTAAAATTTGGTTTATCTGTTTTGACACTGAAAAATACCTTGAAATTAAATTTTAATTCTTACTTTTTAAAACAAAAATCAGTTAACCATTGGTTTTGTGTTTGTTTCTGAAAAAAAAATCCAATTACCAAAAGATACACTGACCATTTGTTCTTTTCATATTCAATTGAGAATCCACAGTCGGAAAATGAAAACATGACTCATTTTCTCATTATTCTTATGCAAATCAAAAAACAAGTTGTTTCTCATTCTTACGATTGTACGCACAAATTAACAGTGTGAACTAATCAAACGGCC
Organism: Apogon hyalosoma; assembly: GCA_037367295.1. Lineage (NCBI taxonomy): Eukaryota > Metazoa > Chordata > Actinopteri > Kurtiformes > Apogonidae > Apogon > Apogon hyalosoma. Next base: position 1,091,708 of record JAPQRP010000011.1, read on the forward strand.
CAAATGTGTGGTTCCATGTTGACATTTCTGATCTCTGATCTGCTCTGACCCTGCAGTTCCTGACTTGTTGGTGTGT
>JAPQRP010000011.1:1094497-1105032 GCA_037367295.1 Apogon hyalosoma
TCAGAGCCAAGCAGAGCATTTACAGTTTATGGAGACCACAGGGAAAGGTTGGAAAATGAAGAATTCCATTTAAAAAAAACAAAATATCACTGCTTTTAAGGTCTTGAGGAACTTGGAATGGGATGAATAGAACACAAAACTGGAAAATACTCAAGTATATAATATGCAAACTGTTAAAACTGGTCTTGCTTCTGTTGGTGGCAAGGATAGGTTCCTCAGCCCTTTTGAGGAGTAAGTGGTCCATCCTCATAGTCCAGTAGTTGGTCAGTGCTACTCCACAAAATGTCGTCATCTTCATCATTTTTGTGTCATGCTAATGTGCCAGTGCGTGGATCTAACACAGTTCTATTGTTGGTAGAAGACTGTTTTTATCTGTTGTATAGTATGTAAATATATTCGCTGTTAGGTAATTGACCACATGCAGCAGAACCAGGGGTTTTTGGGTATTTAAGATGGCTTCTCTTCTCAGTGGTTCTCAAAACACCCCAGCTGAAATAAACCTTAATAGTGGAGCTCCACTGATGTGCTGATATTTTCCCGTTCTACTTTTGTTTAGTCTGGAACCAGTCTTGTGAGTCACTAGAGGCCTAGCAGAACTGAACAAGTTCTTTTATTTTACCCTGCAGATAAATATAAACCTCAGAATACAATGAAGCTACATTTTCATGGTATTTGACCTTTAAAGCAGCATCTACAGCTGCTATCTGTACTACTTTCTCACCACATTATTTGTTTAATTGCTGACCTGCAGTAACCTTGGGCACTTCTTTGTGTGTCTTCTATTTTTTAGTTCAGTTACAGGACTTTTACTTAAGTCAGGACTTGTACATCGTACAGATTGGAAGGCCCATTGAGACACGCATAGCTGCGTAAACAAAACAGTATCAACTATGCATTTAATTCTTCTCCGACCTGTAATACATTTTGTCTGCATCTTCTCTAAATCTCCAAATCCATTTCTTCACAAAATGAAGGTGCTGTGAATGAATATGAGTTGAGGGACCTATCTGGTCTGTGCTCTTTATGCATGAGGAGTTTTCCAATCACCAGCAGGACATCGGCCATACCTCTGAATGCTGACCACAACGTTCTACGGAGGTTCAGGCAGCCATATGCCAATGTATTCCCTGCTGCTAACCTTCAGCGTGGAGCTGATGAGCTTCACACTGGTTCATCTTTTATATAAGGGCTCCAAGGTTAGTTTTGTTGTTTAATGTCTTAAACTTATGATGAATGCATGCGTTACTTTTTATTATTTCAACTTTAGTGTGGAGGAGGTGGTGTTGTGTGACAAACATCTTTTGGCCTTTTTAATATTATTGTAAACAATTAAACTGAATAAACTGTTAATTTCCTCAGTGAAAATAAAGATGAAAATTTTTCACTAATGGCATATTTTTCACAGTGAAAAAAAGACTAGAACTCGCTAAAAACATTTTGAGACCCAGCGAATACAATTTAATCAGTAATGTAAGTACTCATTATGATTTCTGACTAAAACAAAGGGCAGGTTTCTGTCCATGTATTTTAAACAAAACTTAAGAAAACTGACATCACAAAATGTGTTTCCATCCACTGTACATCATCATCATCATCATCATCACCTGAACTGAATTGCTGGTCTGGATCAGCAACATTACAAACTTCCAGAGTTTGTCAAAATGTCTCTGCAGCTCTTTAGGCAAGGCAAGTGTATTTGTATAGCACTATTCATACACAGGGTAACTCAAAGGGCTTTACAAAAGCTTAAAAAAATCACAGAAGAAATGACATAAAAATCAAAAAAGGGGAAAAAAAGACATTAAAATTGTCAGATAAAACGTGATTTTAACTCGCATTCACAGAATAAAAGATAGTAGTAGTCACCTACCAGTACATGTTTGATTTAAGCTAGCAGAGTCCAAACTTGTTCCAACTTTTCGTGGGCTTCATCCTTAGCATTCCTCAGAGACACCCTTCATCCTGAGCTTCAGAATCAGCCTCAGCCACTAACACAAGTCTCGTTGTCGGTCCGTTCTCCTCCATGTGTTGTTGCCTGAAGCAGATTGTCGAGATCGAGTCAGGTCAGCTACTCTCCTCTGTGCTATATTTCATTATTTTTAAGGCAGATACTGTAAGCCTCCTCTGGACTCCCTATCCTGAGGATGTGATGTTGAGTCAATTCCCTGTGCGCTTCCATTTTCTGCTTCCTCCCATGTTTCTGACAACAGTAGTGTTGCTACACCGTTGTTTCTGGTTCTCTTTGTCATTCCCTTCTTGCAATTTTGTTTCCTGTCACTGTCTTTCTCCTCTAAATTGTATGTCTTCTTTTCAGGTACTTGCTTTCATTTCAGGTGGATTCACCCCATAAATCCACTCTACTATGTTTCTCTCCTCCTACCTCTGTCTTTCTCAGCTCTATTTCTACCAAACCAATGTGAACAGACTGGCAGGAGGAGAGGGCAACGTGTATATTTTTAATGACCTCATTTCTAACTTATCAGTGTTTGCATCTGATTTAACTTCCTCTCAGGATCTCAACCACAACCTATCTCCTTGTTGCAATACCTTCTGTAGATCAGGGGTCTCAAACATGAGGGATCAGCAGCGAAACAATCAAACTGATGAAGAATCCATTCACAATCAGGGACCTAGGCAGGAGCAGACAGAAGGCAGATCAAGAGTGAAGTTAAAGGTTTCTGTACATGAGTAATGAGGAAGAGGTCAAAGGTCAACGGAGGTCATAATGAATGGACTGGAGGAAGTTAATCAGGCCAGACTGATCGACATGAAACAATCTGGTGAACAGTGGACCACCGGCTTCTGTCCTGAGCACTAGAGATACCTGCCATCGAAGACCCAAAATCAGAAAACAAGTGAACTGATTCAACTTCAACACAGGGTTCTTCATGAGCAGAGGAAAGAATGGACCATTTTTTTGATTGTTTATTTTGAATTTCAACATTTAAAACCAATACAAGAAAAATCAATATAATAAAGAAAACATATTTGAAAAAGGAGCAGGATGAAGTTCAGCTTGTATACACACCCCATCTCTTTACTGACCATCAATTCCCATGTCAGCTCCCCAAAGGAAGCTTAACAAATCTTATACATATCAAATGAAACTGTCCATTTCATAACATTGTTAAAGATCAAAACAAGTGGTTCCAGGCAAAACAAACCTGCCCCTCGCACATATTGTAGCTTATTTTGGTACCGATCCAGCTGATGTCATCATGTCTATACATGTGCTGATGTCAACATGTGCCAAGTTTGAAGTAAATTGAAACAAAATTGATGTTTTTATAGAAATGCAGTTTCACCCTTTATAAGTAAATGTTTATTTAAAAAAAAAAAGTTTAACTTTGACATACTTTTCCCAAAATGTAATGACATCTATTCTGGGTCACTGGCAATCTATAAACCCAGTTTGGTCTGAATTCAACCAACATTTTTGCTGCTAAAGCGTGAACAAACAAAGAAACAAACCGAACCAAAAACAATACCCCTTGTCTCCCCTTCGGGCGGCGGGGTTATAAACTGGTAATTTACTAACAGTGTGAACCAAAGATGGACAGACGTCAAACCCAAAAGTCTGTGAGTCTGGACTAAATATCAGCCCAGCCTCAGTCTGAGTCAGTGCTGAAGATCCTTCCAGTTTTGTTGCAGATGGTAAAGACACGAATCTTGGTCAGAGAACAAGGAGTTAATCTTTCCTCTCCTCCCAAACACAGAAGGACATGCCTTGCTCCAATGAGCAACATGTAATGATTAATTAATAAAGTCTTTAAAGTTACTTAACCGTTTTACCGTCCTATAACTTTATTGCCTGACATGGATCTAATAAACTTGGGTACAACATGTACTGTTTGATGATAACACCTACTGAGTGTCAGGCCACGGCCAAAGTCACAGAACAAGAATTAAACGCAATCATCTATCATTGGTATAGGCTTGAAATCAATGAAGCTAAGCTAATGGTCATGGTGTTACAAAAGTGGTATTTAAGAGTAGGGATGTACTGGCAAGAATCTGGTGACACAATGTAAGTAACAAAAATAAAGATGCTTGAAATAACCATTATTTAACAAAATAGTTTCATCAATTTAAAAAATGTATGACTTGCAATATCACAATACTACTTTTTAGTACAAACAACATGGTAAAATATCCTTGAGAATATATAAATAAAAGAGCAAAATACCCATGAGAATATAGAAATAAAAGAGCAAAATTCACATGAGAATATAGAAATAAGAGTAAAATACCCATAAAAAACAAAATATATCTGAAAAGGAGGATAAGATTCAGACATTATGGAGAATTTCCAGCAAATCACACGAAGCTACAACCAAAGACATGTCTGTATTTTACCATCTTTCATCTGAGACAGTCCAAAATACCAACATGACAATCAAAACAAATGCAAAAACTGTAAAATAACCACAATTAGGACATTCTTCGATATGAGAATGTGATAAAGAAAACCTTTCTTCTATCACTGAATCCATAATGAACCGATAAAACCCTCTTTTACATCTTACAGTTCAGTCCATTTCTGTGACCATAGCATGCCTCCAAATTTCTCCCAAATCAATAAACCATTTACAGCAGGACTGTCAAACTCATGTTAGTTCAGGGGCCACCTACAGCCCAACATGACCTGAAGTGGACCGGATCATGGAAATAATAACATATCAATAATGTCAATTCCGAAATGTGTATGTTTAACTTCTATGTTTCAGAGTGAAAAAGTTAAATTATATCATCAAAATGTTTATATCTACAAACTATCCTTTAAAGAAATGTGAAAAACATAAACAACCATGAACAAAATAATTTTTTTTAACCATTTATGCCATTATTCGGCCTCAGCTTCTCATTTTCACATGTGCATTACAACTTACAGATCACAGTGGCTCTACAAATACACAAAACATTTAGTAACAGGCAGAATATTGGTACAATTACACTGAATTCTCTTAAGATATTTCAGGTTGTTCATATTTGTTCAGGTTATTCACATTTTTTGTAAAAGGCTAGTCTGTAAATGTAAATTTTTTTTGTGTAATTAACCTTTTTTTTTACACTAAAACAGAGAACAATTTGTCGTTGTCATTATTTATAGTTTATTATGATAGTATTTTAGTGCTCTGACCCACTTTAGATTGAACTGACCTAAAATCATTTTAACATCTTTGTTGTTAAATTTCTTCAGTGTAATTTTTACGTTTCACTAATTCATCCCGCGCACCGGAGTGGACCTTTTGGCGGGCCGGTTTTGGCCCCCAGTGGCCCTAATCGTCTTCTGTACGCACCTGTTGTATTCATACTGGTTTTGTGTTTTCCTACTGTGCAGCAGCCGTCCTATACAAACCTCTACGTCCTGTGTTTTCTGTGTCTTCCTCTTGAGTCCATAAACATCCTGATTACAAGCTGATTTAATCTTTGTGCGGCTATTCTGCAAGACGAGGCGAGTGTATTTAATGTCTCGAAGACAAATGTGCAGAACAGCAGGACCCATTTCTTATAAATTATATAACCATTGTACATTAGCAGTTTAAAGACAGAGGTAATATAAAATGCTAATGGCTTGAGCAGTAAGACTAAGTGCAGCACTTAGACATGCGTGCTGCCATGTCCTTTGCATGCATTAAACATTCAGGTAAATGCATTTGTTTGTACTGCATTTTGAACCCCTTTAAAAATGCAAAAATATGCTGTTTCATGTTTGGTATGAATATATTTAAGGACATGAACATTAAAATATCCAGCCCCTGTTCATGTCACTATATTTAGTATATGAATAACTTTATACCTTCATCAGCCTCATAATCAAACTCACTCGTGGTGAAGAAACGCTGCCATTTCAGAATCAGACTGCATTGTTTTATTTAGAGCTGAGTCAGCTATTTTAACACTTCTTTTCTTTGATTCTAATTGTTGTTTCTTACTGGTTCTCATCCCATCTGGTCACTTTCTGATGCTTTGGTCAAAGGCCCTGTGGTGTTAGTTTTCTTCTTCATGGGACACCAGCAGAATGACTCAGTACTCCCTCTAGTGGTCACATAAATACTTCGTCCTGTTGCTGGAAATAAATTCAGTTCGAATCTCTTCAATCCAGTGGAACCTTTGGCAGAACTTCACAGCTCTTTACTCTAAACACTGTGGGAATTATAGGTCATTCTTAACATTTTAAAGTAGCAATACTACATATATGTGTGTTGAAGTGTTTTTTGGACCTGGTACAGTCGTCATGCTTTATTTATAAAGGCATCCTCTTTTGTGGAGGTGTAACCGGGCCGACATTTTCCTTCTCACACAAACTTTGTTTTTCTATTCCCATAAACACCACTTTTGTAACAGCATTGTTTACAGTGTATATCAATGATTGACCACGTGCACTGATAACACTTAATTCTTGCACTAATGGTTATATAAAGCAATGTGTTTATAACATTAGAATATATCTTGTCACTGGAACAATGAAAATCAGTTTGAGCTTTGTTCTGTTTAGCAGCAGATTCTTAAAGTTTATTTATTTAACTTTTATTTAACCAGGTAAGTTAGTTGAGACATATGACTCAATTATTTTTTCTTCTGTCATTCCAAAAATGTTCACTTGAGGGTGAAAAATGCATTCTCTGCATCTTGTTTCATTGTTTCGATGTCTCCTTCTTGGACAGTAACCGTAGCCATGTGTGTGCAATTACACATCCAAACCGTTTGCACCTCCCTTTGAGACTTGTTCAATATAAACACAGTTTCTATCAGCAAAATTGCTTTGGGGTTTGATAAATCACTTTGCATGTGCTAAATTAATATATTTACATTTTCTCCTCCCACCACATGCACAATTACGTGTAAACACTGCATATTGCATATTCATTGCGGCAAACATACTAAGTGGATGCAGACGTGCTATTTTCCACCTTTGAAATACGTAACCCTCAGTGCACACTCTTAGTAAATCAGTTTGTACATTTTTTGGTGCATGCAATGAGTTTGCACACATTTTTATACATGCAAACCTTTAGGAGATCTGGCCCATTGTGCTTTTGCCATCACTTTCTAAACATGAGGACAATAATCATATGTTTCAGTACCAAACAAATGTTGTGCTGACTGATAAAATAAGTTTGAGGAAAAATCTGAGTGTGTATTTGTGTCCAGGTGACTATTCCAGGTATGTGAACGGTATCTGTGTGTGCAGTTTCAGCATCAGCCTGCACAGATGTGTGTGTGTGTGTTCTGACAGCCGTGACGCTGATGTGCACAGGGCTGGAGAAGTGACTGGGGTGAATGTTCGCCTCCACATACTGAGCGTGTCCACTTGATGAACAATTATCATTCATTACTGCGAGCTGTCAGCCTCTCTCTCACACCTCCTCCTTTGCTAACACTCCCTCCTCTCCCTCTGCAGCAACTCGCTTTTCCTAGATGTCCTTCAGTGATCGGCACGGCGCTGTCATTCTGTCAGCCCTCCATCACCCTATCGATTCGTCCATCTTCGCCCGACCGTGGACAAATGCTTGCATGCCAATTTCTCTGTTTTCTCGCTTACTTTCCCTCTGCTCAGTACCCTCTCTCTGGCGGACTTGTTCTTTAGCTCTAAGTAGTTTTGGCAGAGGGGGTAAATAATCCATTCTAAACTTTATTTCACCGTGACAAGAAATATTGCTCTTTTAGAGTAAGGTAGAAAAGTGGTGCCAGTGGTGTTTAAAAAGACTGATAAAGCAGGGCAGCGTGGTGTTTCACATACTCACAGCTGATCTTCTTGCAACTTAGGAAAACAGCCTAGTATTCAGTCTGAAAGAGCATTTTGTTACCACTCATTATTCACCCTGACATGGTATTGGACCAGGTGGAAGATTAGAAAAATGTGTAAGAACGCAGACATAACAACAGATTTAACTGAAGAGTTTGGAGCTTTTCAATACTTTAATTCTTCCTTTTTATAGATAGATAGATAGATAGTTGGGGTGCAACGGTACATGTCGTACCATTGTACTGTTTGCTACGCCCCTCATGGTTTGGTACAAACATGTATTGTGGTAGGACTCATTTGTCATTTTCAAATGACATTTCTACAGAACTCGCATTTATATTAGAGCTTTGCAAGACATCTGACTTACGGAATTCTACTGTCATTGGTTGGAACAGGATGCGGAGCCCGTCTAAAGCAGGACCCAGTGGAACCCGGCTCCAGCCAGACGCAGCGAAACACGGAGCACCGCCCTACTTCCTCCAACTACTCTTCTCTATATTAAAGTGAGTATCCACATTAGTAAAACCTCATCTGTCGTCGCCATGTTTATTATTTACTTTTTTTCTTCTCATAAAACTTTGTTCTTCTTCATGGTGTTTGTCCAGTATGGTTAATTAAGGGTGGCGCCCTCTGTTGGATTGATTGAGAAATGCTCATTCCAACGTACCGGACACATGGAAGTATGAAGGCATTGAAAACATTAGACACGGATGAACCTATTTACTTACATAACGCGAACATAAATGAGCCTTATGTCTTTCCATCAGGTTCCAGTTACATTTCGCCACACCTCTGCATCTGAACAGTACTGTACCGTGGATAACCTGTAATGTTGCATCCCTAATAGATAGATAGATATGACTTAATTTATCCCACCATTCACAGTTAACAGCAGCAACATATAACAACCAAGACAGGTAGAAAAACTTCAAATGAATGGCAAATGAAATTTAAAACAAAATGACAAATTTGGTATTTATATAAATATTTAAATAGATGGAGAATTAGAATTAAGAATTAAAAATTAAAAACTGTAAAATTCAAATAGTATTTACATACATTGTGGTTACAAAAGGTGTGATGTGGGGGGTTACTGAGAACTGGGGAGGATTTTCAGCACTGGGTCTTTATGGGTTAATCTAATCTTCTTTGCTGAAACACTTTAACCCTATAACGCCAAATGTATCATATTTAATACATGAGTTTTGAAGCCTGAAAACTCGATGTATACAATTAGATACATACAATACACAGATAATCCACCAGGGGGAGGAATTCCTTCACCAGAGTCCTTTCCAGTGACACTACAAGACTGACATTAATGAAGAAGGAGGACGAACTTTGACAATTTAGAAAAGGAATTGCCAATTTGTTAAACATGTTTGTGTTATATTCTGTTTTTGTTTGTTCAAAAATAATAATATTTGAGCATTGAGACCCGATGGATCAAATATGATACAAAACTGAAACTCATCCATGGAAATTGATATTTGGAAAAAAAAATTAATAAAAATCCGGTTGTTCAGAAGGACCAATAAAGGCTCCAGTTGCAAAGAACTGGAATTTTCTGTCAATGATTGAATGGTTCAGGCTTTACAGGGTTAAGCACATGATGAACAAGATGTGCTGCATAGTTTGATTCATGTGAAAACACTAATATACGGAATAAACACTGATTATCCCAGGCTGTTGTAGAGACAGGTGAATAGACCAGGAGATGCATGAGAAGAAGTGGTTATAGTGCCATCCAACATATGTACCAGACGCCTCTATAGACGGCAACTTTATGAATGTGCTCTGTCGATCTATGGTAACACACAGTCAACATAATAACATGGTATCGCAGATAGACATGATGCCATTATTCTCCTTGATTGCTGAGCGCCGCTGACCCGCAAAAAGAATGAGCTGAGGAAGAGCTGCAGAGAAAGTGCATCCAACAATCTGGCAGCAGCAGGTATTAGTTTAACAGGTGGTTGGAGAAACTGCAGGTGGTGGGAGTGAGTGGGAGTTCTGCAAACAGGTGAGAGGAAAGGAAGTGGGAGGAAGGAAAAGAACGAGATGAGGAGGTGAGGGACGATCAATGGGAGAAGAGACACAACCAAAAGTGGCTTTGCTGAAGTATTCGGCAAACATCTGCGTTTTACCAAACCACAAAGGGGATTGGACGACATCTAATTTTTTGGTACAAATGAATAGTAAACTCTTCATGCTATGCTACGTTTGCTAACGAATAGCAAAGCTGAGATACAAATACACACTTGAATGCAATTCAGATTTTCAGGGAATAACATCTGGTTTGTGGTTGCAACAACAATTATTTCAGAATTTGCCAGATATGTAGTGGAAAGACTTAATTTGTTATTTTTATAATGAGAAACAACATTGACGCTTGTGCCTAAATCAGCCTGATAGATCTGTACAGTACTCACCAGTTTTTATGTTATGCAACAGTGGCTACATTTACATACAAATTATATTCAGGTTAAGGTTAGACAAAGATGAAACTCCTAATAAACTCTTTACATGACTAATGAACGTGGATATTCCACTAATATTCACATTTACATGCAGCTGTGCGGACCTTGATTAAAGGTACTTATTAGTTTTCCACTGTCGGCTCAGCTTCTTAAAATACCTTCTTCAGATATTTGCTCATATCCTAAAACCTGTTGATATCTTCTTTCATAATGTGTAACAGTTATGCAGTGATCCGAATTTTCAGTTCCGATGCCAATACCAATGCTTGGGCCTTGCGTATCGGTCGATACCTGATATCTATCCG
>JAPQRP010000011.1:1105908-1118233 GCA_037367295.1 Apogon hyalosoma
CAAATGGGTCATATCTGATGACCATGAAAAGATGAAGAACTGTATTTACACCAATTATTGACATGGATTGATAGAATCAGTAGATCAACAGGTATTAAAGGGTTTAGATCAGTAGATGGTTTTGGTCGGTGCTGATGTTTGGGTCTTTATGAGTTAAGTTGAAGTAGTCATCGTTGTGGAACTTGTGTCACTTTGAAAGTTCTCTGTAGGTTATGAGCTCCTTTAAAATGACGGTGTACAACCTCTAATGTGCCATTATGGGGGACGGAAAAGCGTGCTGATATGATTTATTCCAGTGTGGTTTGTGAAATGGAATGCAGGCTGTTAGGACATGTAATATCGTCAGGGCTAACAAGCAATTTTTCACTGCAGTTTGTCTCCAAAATGCTGACAAAGAAAAAGCAAAAAAAAAAAAAAAAAAAAAAGAGAAGTAGGCTGCAACACGAGTGAATTTGTAATGTGACCTTGTCTTTTCTCGGTCCGAGGTAATGAATGAGTTTGCCGAGTGAGTCTTGAAAAGCAATACAGGGAATAAATAATTTTGGTATTTTTTCTGCGGGCTGTCAGAGGAAACTGACGAGCTCTATAAGACCGGAATTTTAGAGTTGTGGAGCGTAACACCGCCGCCCCTGATGCACTTATCAGAGTAATAAGGGCTCCGTCCCCTTCTGTCAAGGTCAGATATCGCCTTTCATCGCTGCAATTGATTAATAAATCTGTCCACACGGATACAAACCAAGAAGAATCCACACTTTGGAAATCATTGACTAAAATCTGACTTTTTTCAGTTGAAAATATGTTAAGAAGAAACGTAGATTAAAAAAAAATATCCGTTTTGCACAATATCGTCATTGTCGACGGGCGTTAAATTAGGTTAGAATTGAGTAATGATGAAGCTCAAAACGTACTCGAGTTGAATGCAAAAAATAAAATAAAAATATAGTTTGATGTTCATAGTGAAGGTCAGACCTCTTCTGTTAACCCTTAAAGACCCAAACATCCACTGGAGACCAAAACATCTACTGATCTGAACTGTTTAATACTTGTTGATCAAATAATCCTATCAATACATGTAAATAACTGGTGTAATTACAGTTATTCTTCTTTTTGTGGTCATCAGATATGACCCATTTATATGTTCAGAGGCTCTGTAGTTACCATGGAAACACCAGCATCTTATACAACATTGATTTACCAGTAAAACCCATGAAGTTGGATCAATGCCAGTGGATGGACACACTGGGTTTATGATCTTTAATGGTCTATTTTACTGAAAAAGTCACTTTTTCTTTAGTTTTCTCAGTTTCTGATATAATAATCTACCTAATCAGTGAATTAAATATAGGAAAATATATGATTTTCACTTAAGAATACAAAATGCAGAGGCTAATATTAGAAAAAAATGCAGATAAATCACTTAAAAATAGAGAAAAATTCAGTTGGGGACTGCCACAAAAGTATCACTGGGTCATTGTTGGTTAAACTGCACTTCAGGGTTAATCCACTTAGATAAGATAAGATATATTTTCATTGTCCCCGTGGGGAAGTTTAAGTTAAGCTTTAAGTAGTTAAGATGGTCTTTTAGGGTTTGGGCTCAGATTTACAAATAAAAACACCATTTGGACACATCTATAGAGCTATAAGACCTGAATGTTAGCGTTGTGGAGCTTACTACAGGCTTCCTGCAGAGTCTTAAACAGTCTTGGATTTCCAAATCTGCATTTAATACCTTAATAAAGTTTTTAAAAGGTATTTAAATTTTTTTTTTACATTTTAATTCAATTTAAATCAGATATGGTTGGTCTTCAGTTATGTTTCCATAAACTCGTTGGCTGTATTGTGTTTAAATGTGTCTGTTAAATGTCTAAGCTGTAAAGAAACTAACATCGGTCGACTCAGTTCCACCCGTTCCTACCCGAAAATTTATAGTAAAATTAGGAACCAATTACCACTATATTTGCAGAACCTGGTGAGAAAGGACTCTGAACAATGGGAATCAAGGCGTTGGAGTTAATAAGTACATTTTCCTGAATTCTAGGAGTCATGAATTTTTTTCCAGTTTGACCATGAAAAGGACATTACATTGTATAAGTAGGACTGCGCGATTAATCAGTTTGATATCGAAATCAAATTATTTAACTAGGACACCAAGGATAAAGCGGGTTCAGATAATGAATGAATAATTAGTACGATGTTTAAAAAAGGGTAATCGTCAAATCAAATTTCATGTCTCTCGTGTCTCTGGGCCACGCCTCCGGGCTGCCATAGGCTCCTCCCCCTAACTGTGACAGCAGTCTGCACAGTCTTTGGTCTCCTCACACCAGTACACAAATGGTATTTACTTAAGACAGTGAGACGTTCATGGATAAAAATAACAAAAGTCAGCCTGAAGGTGGAATCAGTCCAAGACAGCAGCACAACAACTTATTTCAGCTCCTCAAACGTCATCACACCCCAGAGTGGGAGCAGTGAGTTGGATCGCAGGCTGCACACGAAAACCACGTCGACTCCTGTTGTCTTTTGTAGTTCTACCCAGAGTTGAAATCAAAAATTGAGTTTTTAGAGGAAAGAATCTGGATTTTATCCCATAAGGACCCAAGGGTGACTTGTGTGTCAGTTCCCAAATGAATTTTTTTTCTCTATTTAACCTTTTCCTAAGTGATCTATCACCATTTATTATAATATTATCCTCTGAATTTAGCATTTTTTCAAGTGAAAATCATCTATGTTTAATTGACCGATCATGTAGGCTCAACGTTTATAGAAACTCAGATTAAATTCAAAGGTTGTTATTTCAAAACAGAAAAAAACTGAAGGAAAAGTGGCTTTTTCAGTAAATCTCTCATTAACTGAACATAAACCCAGTGTGTCTGTCCACTGTCATTGATCCAACTCCATGGGTTTTACTGGTGAATTAATGTTGTAGATGACAGTGTTGCCATGGTAACTATGGAGCCCCTGAACGTCGAAATGGGTCATATCTGATGACCATGAAAAGATGAAAAAACTGTATTTACACCAATTATTGACATGGATTGATAGGATTAGTGGATCAACAGGTATTAAACAGTTCAGATCAGTAGATGTTTTGGTCTCTATGGGTTAATATTTTTTTTAAAACTCTTTTTATCGAAATTAGAACAATGACAATATAAAAAAAGTCATGTACACTATCCAATATATGTGATGTCAGAACAAGAACACTACACCTGCACTCACGTATACACACACACACAGGGGTGGGGTCTGCCTACTTACTTAATATTAAAGTAATCTATCAAGGGCTGCCAAATTGAATAAAATAACTGTACATTATCTTTTAGTGAAAATTTAATTTTCTCCAAATGTAAGTGTTGGATAATGTCTTCGAACAGAGCCTGATGAGTGGGAGGAGTTTTGTTTTTATAGGTTATTTTTGGCCCAAATCATGCAGCCCTTGTTCTAAGTAGTGTTAAAAGGCCTTAAAAAGTCTTAAATTGAACTTGTATAAACCTGTAGGAGCCCTGCTTACCGCCGCTGATGCACTTCTTCTCAGAGTAACACCAGCTCCGTTTGCGCCGTCAAGGTCAGACATGCTCTAACTTTACATTTCATCGCCGGCCTCTTTTTCTTTTCTCAGCATTGTTGGCATGAATCATTTCTTTGATTCATTTGTAATGATGTAATTTCACCCCCCCACCCCAAAAAAAAAAAAATCCGTTGGTGTTATTGATGACAGTGTCAAGTGACCTACAGGTACGTGAGCGAACATGCACCTTCACATGCCAGTCCATTTCACCAATTCTACCTCATTAATTCCAACAGTCTGACTTTCCAAACATCATAAATCACTGGCCGACCCTTCTCTTTCTTCCTCCTCCTTATCCTCCCTCCATCTCTCCCTCTATGTCATCTATTCCCTCTTCAATCACTCTCTCATTTCCCCTCTCGGTTCTTTGGGAGGTCCGTAAACTTTGTAGTTTGCAGTCTAAATAGTCCTCTGATGGATCGGCTGTCGTCCACGGGCCTGAAGATTAGCCCAAGGGCAAACCCACTCCTGTTTCTGAGGTGCCACGCCGAAGATGAATAACTGTTTATTAACCCGATGCAGAGTGACTCCTTCTCCACCTCATTACGGCTGCGGAAAAACAAAAAGAGGAAAGAGGAGAAACGCTACCGGTTGGTCGGCCGTGACGCTCTGCTCTCCCGTCATTCTCTCCTGCAGATAAACCAGCGGCTCGATAGAATGTGACAGAGTGCATTTGGTTCTTGTTGGGACCCTGACAACCCAGGAAATTGGCTTTTCATCTTACAAAAAAAAAAAAAAAAACAGCAGTCGGTATATTACAGGACGTTGGTGTTATGATGAGGGGTCAAGCGTAATTGGAAGTAGACGCATCCAACAGCAGTCTGGGAGATTTACGGAGGCCTTTGGGCGTCGCTTCAGCGCTGCCCGATGAACATTTAGCATGAAAACAACTCAGACTCAGGCTTTAATCTGTCAGGAAGGTGGAGTTCAGTTGTAAACTTGCGTCACCTTAAAGGTGGGGTGCAAGATGATTTTTCCTGGAGCATTTTTTACTATATTACTTAAAATCCCCTTCACATCCCAATCACAACCAATTAATTCAATGCTCTAACACAAAAATAAAAACATTTAATCACCTGTGGCACGGACAGGACTGAAAAAACACCATCCAATCATTTTGAGCGCCCACTAGAAATGATTGAACGGTGATATGTCTGTCAAACTCGACTGTCATTTGTCCCGCCCCCTCTGTGCGTACCCCTCCTGCATGAGTCAGTCGTTCTCAGAGGTCTGGAGCACTAGTACAGGAAACGAAGCCAGAGCGTGGCTGCTTATATTAGCTACGTTAGGATGTAAAGTTCACCAGAAAACTTTTTAGTCACGAACATAAATCACTAGGAAATGTAACGTTAGTCAGATCGGTCTGAACTGGGGCTGTTTTGTAAGAGGTGGCGGGGGTGGGGGGGGGGGGGGGGGGGGCACTGAAGGAGGTACGCGTGGATCGGAGTCAGAACCGGGTGAACTGTTGCTGTGCAGCGCTCTTGAACCCTCAGGAACAAGCATTGCACATGCCTGTAATCTGGAGGCGTGGCTTTGGGGGAATGTCTGAAGAAAGGGGTTTGGACTGTTGAATTGTGTATTTTCAAAATGTAGTTTGCTCGAACCGTTTTTCTAAGATCTCCTACCCCACCTTTAAGTGTTGGTTGTGGAAGTGGATTCTTTACATGATGTGGGCAGAGGTTGTGCTACACATTTTTATTGTCTGTCATTGTGACGGACAGGGTCGTAAAAATTCCATCATAACACATTATTATCCGTCATTTCAAATTACATTTTTAATGATAATGAGACTCATTTAGTAGCATTTAATGTTCAAAAACATGTCAGTGATGCAGTGACTGTAGCTGCTGATAAACAGTATCAGTTTTACTTACTTGTTCTTCATCCTCCACCACATCAGTCCCTGTTTTTTCACTGCGTTTATCAATGCCATCACATTTACTAGGCTTCTGAAAATAACTACGGACACTCGGCTGTCTTGACATTTTGCGTTAGCAAAGTAGCACATACCTTCAGCTAAAGACAATTAAAGAACGAGACAAGACTTGACAGTGAGGGATTAATATGCAGACTGGCACCAACTGGACTGGGGGGGCACTACAGGTGGACTGACGGGGAGTCTTTTGACAGAAGTAACGGTGTCACAGAGTCCTGCTCAGATCCACTTTTCCAAACCCGCACCCACGTACAGTAGACCCGCAGCCTGACCCCTGATGAAACACACACCGTCAATAAATCTGTACTATGTGCTGCTCAATGACGTCTTTGGAAACGGAGGTGACGCTCACTTCAAAATAAAACAAACTGGCTGTGGATCAACCACCTGTCTGGTACCCGACCCGGTGCAGGACTCCGTGGTGTTGTATTCAGCGTCATTGTGAATGGTGGCGCTGTCGGTTCTGTACAGGTTCTGTGCAGGTAGGAGGCTGTGAGCAGGTTCTGTTCACAGTGTTGTGTGGAAACTTTCTTTGGTGGATTACCCTCAGTATTTTAATCTGTCAAAATGACAGACAGCCTTCAGAATTTTCGGTTGATGCAAACTCTTGATGTGAATTTACTTTGCAAGTGATGCAAAAAAAAACATAATAAAAATAGTATTTTTGATGTTAATAGTGAAAATCCACCTCCTCTCAATTAGCCTTTAAAGTTTAATCCGCTTAGTCAAGGTCTTTTCTACAAATAAAAATTAAATTTGGACACATTTATATTGGTAACAAATCAGGTAAAACTGTCCAAGTTAAAGCACAATATGAGCAAAAAAAAAAAAACCTCAAAAGAAAAATCTTCAACAACTATCTGCAGGTTGATTTATTCAGATCTACTTGAGTGAATAAAATTGTAATAAAACAGCCCAGTTATTCACATTTATTCATTTCCACTTGTCAGTCATATTCTATTTGCAGACTGTTGAGGCTAATTTTCCTCCGTCGATGCGTCGAAAGGACTTAAATGTAAAATGTTTCGCACTGTGACACTAAACAAGTCAAACCGAGTTGAAATGTTCCATATTTGTCTGTTGTTGTTTGCAGTCGTTCTGCAGTCATTAATGTAAATGCATCCGTTCGTCTGACGCCTTTCGACGCAGATAAGCAGAAGAAGACGGATGAACGGACGCTGGAATTTACATTAACTGTTAAAATTGCAGCTTCGTGGCTTCCATGTGAACTCTGACCCGTCTCTTCACTTGATGAATGAGAGCGCGAGTGAACAGTGGTCGACATAAATAAATCTGCCCACGTCGTCGCAGGAACCATAACCGAAGTGAATGCAGACAAAACACACTTGTTCCAGTCTGTGTCTGTAGTGGTTTTACTGCAGAACGATGGGAACGGATTTAAAACTACAGACGACCTTTGTCACGTGTCTGTGACCTCAGAGCCAATCAGTGCCCTGGTTCTATCCTGGGTAGACTGGTTCTATCCTGGTTCTGTCCTGTGTAGTCTGGTTCTGTCCTGGTTCTATCCTGGTACCCTGTCCCCCTGCTGACAGTACTGTGGACAGAACCATCACACATGGGCCTATCCGGGTTCAGTAAAAGGATAGTGGACCAGTTACCCAGGCCTGGTCCAGACCGTAACGGTCCTGGTATTTTTCTTTTGTGGATTCTAAAAGAAACTGGAAAACTGGGTTCAAACGGCGTAATACGTACGCCACAACGACATCACAGCTGGGGGTGGAGAACCCTGAGGGGAACATCCAAACGAGTCACATCTGATTATGATTTAAAACTGAGAAACTCCATTTTAGCTGAAGTACTGACATGGATCGATAGGATTAGAAGATCAACAGGTCTTTAGATGAGGAGATGGTTGTGGTGACTGTTTGGGTTTTTATGGGATAAATATGGAAATGAATTACACTTTATTTATTTATTTATGACACATTTTTCTATTATTGTCACAACCATAAAGTTATTCTTATGTGACGCAGTTGTAAAAATGTAGACGACACTCCAAATCCATCAAAAATATTAACAGTAGAAATAGTAGTAGTCGTAAAAGTGGACTTTTTATATATGACACTGAAGGTATTTATCTGTAATCTCCCATTTAAAGTAAACCTTCACGGGATTTTTGCTGCAAAACACAATAATGATAAGTGTCACTGTTTTCTTTAGTGTAGTTCTGTAAATGCACTGACGCTTTGATTCATTCTCCGCATATTCCAAACAAACTAATCATAAAGAGCTTCTGAAACTGTCCCCAGGTTAAATATATACGGACATATTTATGCTCCAGACAGATTAGTTTTTCTATTTCTGTCCTAAAATGACTTATAAGGCTAAATGTTGTCGACCCATGCCTTAGCCCGTTCCACCAAACGTGACCTCCTCACCTCACAGCGTTCATTTTATAGAAATGTTGGTTAAATATAACATTCTGCTTTTATAGACGCAGACTGTGTGTCATTACTGGACAAACGAACCCTGACGTCATGGATTTGTTTCTGATCTGCAGGTTGAAGCCACTTTTTTGTGATCTGGAAGTTGCCCTGTTGACACTTTGGAGCCAGACGTGGCCGTATTTGGACAAAAGGGGGTGGAGCTACAGCAGATCAAGGATGAGAGGTGAGCTGATGCTAAACAGTGTTTGATGAAGTGCAGCGTTTTCCCAGGTCATCTGAACGGAACCTGTTCAGTCAGTGGAGCCGACAGTCAGGAAAAAAAGATGTTTTATTAATTGAACTCTTTTACCTGCTGTTTTGAAGTCAGTATTTTATGATCTGGTGGTGGCAATTTTTGGTTTTTGGAGCCAAAAAGGAGTTATGAGTCAGAGGTGAGCTAATGCTAACTGTTAGCTTATTGACTTGGTAAAACCTTAAACATCATCAAACACTGAGTCGTAAAGTCATTTTTTCAGTTTTATTAGCAGAACCTGTTCAATACACTAGTCACTTTTCCATTGGACATCTGCGCAAAACTTTACAGATATTTACTAATTGTTGAAATGACAGAAGTGTGTAATGTCAGTTTTTCCATTAAATCACAAATGCGATGATTTGTTTATTTATTATTACAAGATGACACGAGAAGTCATTCCATAAACATGGTGACGAAGGTAAATATGGTGTTTATTTACAGATATATTCATTATTATTATATATTACCCCTTTATTTCATACTAAATTTAAAAATGGTGTGGTTTCCTGGTGTGTCCACACATACTGTGCCATGTTTGTTTTGAAACTCTTCTTCTTCTTCTTCTCTTGTTATAACGTCCTTCAACATCTTTTTTTTTTTTTAAATTCATGTGACTACTTGTGGAAAAAGTTATTTCCATTACAGTTTTGCGTGATATACCAACTACGCTATGCCCGAAAAACCACCTCTTGCCAGCGTGAAAACTTTTATGCGCAAGTTATATTCACGCAATTTGACGTCAATGGAAAAGCGACTATTGATAGTGAAGCTGTCAGGAAGAAATATGTTTAATTTAAGAGGCTTAAATTCCAAAAGTCCAAGTGGGCACTTTTTTTTTTTTTTTTTTGCAGGAATCTCACTCAGGTTTTACCACCTAAAACCCAATGAATGAGTTTTGCTGTGTGGGTGTAGAGTTCAGTATCCCATAGTCAGTGCAATCACAGACTGTATGTTTGGCCTATAAGTAACCATATATGGAAAAGAGGGGCGGAGCTGTGGGACACCAAGGGGTCATAGGTCATCACTAGTGAAACCTGTTAAGCATAACTACAATGGAGCCGTCAGTCAGGAAGAATGAGTTTAATTAACTAACGAAAACTCTGATCGTCCAACTCGGCTGCAGCGAGCTGTCAATCACAGTCCGACATGAAAGGCTGCATTTTAGATCTGACTAATGTAGGAAGGATCCACAGATGGACCAGATCAGTCATTAGAGGTTAAAATAACAACAGATGAGACTGGCATGACTCCGGTGACAAAAACATACGCACTTATTTTTAGAGGAGTTTAATGTAAGTGTGTGGGAGCAGCATCTAGTGGCCGTCAGCGGTATTACACCTTTAAAACACTCCCACAACGGCTTCGTTTTGGAGCAGAGGTTTTATTCTAAACCACCTCAAAGCATTCAGTGAGGATTGTGAAAGGTTATGTGAGTTTATACATTCAGGTGTTTGTTTTCTAACAGGGGTCTGGGATAAAAACAATAAGGACTAATGTCAGAATAGAGTTTATATCGGGATAAATATGACTGCGTTGGTTAGTTTGGTTTAAATTGTTTAATTTCTCACATTGAAAATCAGTCATGGATTAAAAAAAAAAAAATCAATGTTCTACTTCTACATTTCCAAAATATTTTTCATGCTCTAAATAATTCTGTACAACTAACCATCTACTTTCTTGACATTTCCCATTAAAGCTTAAGGAAATATTGATGTTTATAAACTATATGGACATAAACATTGGGACACACGTCTACAGCTGTAACATGTCCTGTTCATGTGGATTTGAAACAGAAACATCAATGTTGCCTTTTTTCCCCATATTTTAGAGGTAGAACATTAAAAATCAAACAACAAAAACATCAATGTTGAGAGGAATTATAATCATTGTATTTTTTTCATATTGCGTAATTTAGAATAACCACAAAACACTCTGTAAATGATTTCTATGTATTAAACTGATATTTTACAAATGTAGGTCAGGGTTCCTGTAGATTTCTAAAAGTTTAAGACCTTTTTAAGACTACTTAAAACAAAATTTAATGCCTTTTTTTTTTTTACAGCCATACTGGCAAAAATTTGAGACTCCCAGAATTTAGGAAAATATATTTATTTACTCCAGTGTCTCGATTTCCACCATTACGAATCATTTGTCACTTCGTTGAAAATTTTCAATAATTGTTTCCTAATTTCAATCTAAATTGTCGGGTTGGGACAGGTGGAAGTGAGTGGACTAACGTTACGACGACACATTTAAACACAACACAACGAAAGACCTACCAAATCAAATTTAATATCTTTTTAAGACTTTCAAGGTTCAAAACGCAGATTTGTAAATTCAAGACCTTTTAAGACCCCTGGAGGTGGAACATTTAAATCATAGTCATGATAAAAATTTAAAAAAAAAATCAATGTTGAGAGAAATTAAGATAATTATAAACCAAACTAACCAATGCAATGATATTTATCCCAATATAAAACTATATTATAACATTATTAGTTTTGATTGTTTTGTATCCCAGACCCGTTAGAAAAGAAACACCTGAATTCAACGTGTCCACATACTTTTGTCCATTTCATGTACTTTACCTTGAATTCAAACCTATGAACCCGCCTCCGTCTTTCTTTCATCATCCTCTTTTTTCTGTTGACGTCTGACCTTATGTGTGTGAATGTGTAACTAGACGACGATTAAAACCAACCACTGAAAAAAAGGAAAAGAACCCAAATAGATAAACCACTTTTTTTTTACTTAAGCAAGCTGAGCACAGAAGAACCGCTGAAAATGACATACACGTTTTACTGGTTTGAAGTGAGGAATTAGTGAAGTAAATGTAAAAATCATCTTGGCAAGTTTGCAGCTCTCAACAGTACCATTACTGCCCTGCAGAAACCTTGTAACTCCAGTTGCTGAGGTAACCGGCAGCTGCTTTCGGGCCCAAGTTAAAAAAAAAAAATCAATTTTGTTAACCTGAGACTAACCCAAACCAATCTGAGAAAAACAAAAAACCACAATCGGATCATATCAGTGGCTTCGAGGTCGTGTATGAGTGGAGATAGAAGGGTTTTGCAGAACAATTACAGTATGTAAGTACTGGTGTGCACCGTGAATAGTGACCAAAGTTTCACAACACCAAATCAAAACAGGAAACTGCAGAAACTGTGACTGGCATTTACATGGAAACGCTACATTACCACGTAGTCTGGAGAATGTGTTTGCTGTTCTGTCTTGGTAGAAATATCGAAATATAAAAAGCAATAAAGCCTTCGCTGGAAAATCAAACACAGAAACTAAATGTGCTTCTTATCTTGAACATTTACTCTCCATATAAGGCATGAGTTTGTCTTGTTATAAACATTTTTTTGGTCTTTGCACTCGGTTTATTCTAAAAAGCAATGTGCACTTGTTTCACACACCTGGGGTTAGATGGAGCGTTATTTACAGCGCTATATCCGCAGACCTTTTTGTCACCACGTCGTTAGATTTCTTTATGATTTTTCAGCTCAATAAAACAAAACAAAAAAAACCAACAGAAAACTCAACATTGAATATATTTTGCCATTCAATTTTTGCCGATGTGTTCACCGTCTTTTGGTTTAGACACACCACCAAGGACAGAACATCACTAACAGGCTTCTCACTCGGATGTTAAGCATAGATACTTATCGTACAAGTCTTTAAATGCCAGGTAAAATGGAAGGCAGGAATTAAAAAGAAATATTCAAAGACAGTAACGGGTTCAGGATTATCAAATTTTAAACTGTTAAGCATAACATAACAACTCATTCACCACATATATAATATTATCCCGGTTTCCCTTCCCATAAGAGTGTTCCATAGCCAAAGAAAATAGGGTTAGAAAAGGGGGCATCTTCTTCCGTTACTCGTCAAAGACCCCCCCCCCCCTCCACAGTTCCTCTTTACATATCAAAATGGCCTTTTTCTTTACAAGGCGGAGGTCCTGGTCCAGGCTGTTAAAGCTCCGTCCAGAGGCAGTTTGCACAAGCGTTCTGACAGAAGCAGGGCAGTAATAGCAAAAAGTAGGGCTCCAGGCTTCACAGGAGGAAGTCCCAGTATGTGTAGCTGTTCTCTCAGAAGTCTGCAGCAGCCCCCCCAAC
>JAPQRP010000011.1:1132306-1165021 GCA_037367295.1 Apogon hyalosoma
AGGAAAATCCACTTCTCCCTTTGTGCAGTAATCTACACCTGGCTTTACTGCCTCCGTCCAGAATAATAGACATTATATAGACTAAATGTCCTCTAACATTAATGTGTATTTGCACCATAGTTTAGCAAACTATTACATGATCAAAAACAAATTAATCTGAGCAAAAACAAAAGTCTCCGTTTTGAATGTCTGGGGTCGACAGACATTTGTGATGTTAAACTGAGGTCAGGGGTAAAAAAAGGTTGGAACCACTGCTCTAATCAGTGTGTTTAACACGTCTAAATGGTGCTCACAGCGCCCCCTACGGACCTGCCTCTGCTTAAACCCCTGGTGTTTTTGATACTAGACGTTTCTTCCGACCTCTTTTACCGAAAAATAATGAAGTCACATAAAACTACGGCATCTTTCTGTCAGAAATCAGGTAGTGGGGAAATAATTAGAAATGTGCTCCTTTTCACTCACTAGTGTGCGATTCGTTATGATACATTCTAATTACGTTTCCTTTGTAATAACTTAAGCTTTTTGTTTTCAGATTAGCCCCTAATCCCCTGCAGACATAGACTTTTTCCATCCACATCTTCCATAATTAGTTGAAAATCCTTCACGAGGACAAGAGAGTGCTCTGTTCTTAACTCCAGCTGAACTCATGAATTCATAAACAACTATACGCGCGACTATTTATTATTAACAAAGTAATTAAAGTTGCATTTATCTGTGCAGATAAAACGCTTGGATTTTGGGGAGAATCTCACAACATTACAGCTTTGTTTTGGTTTGTCACAGTAAAGACCATGAACCAGAGGAAGCAACGGCTGCTCTTTGAATATTTCTGGATCAACAAATGATGCCTTGAATTTTACATGAACTGGCTTCTGTTTCATTCTGACTGTGTGGGTTAAACATTAGATTTTAAAATGCAACAGTTACAGCACAAACTTCCAGGCCCCGCCCATAGATCAAGTACTGACCTGGATTTGAGTCCAATATTTTTAGAACGAGCTCCAAATGGGAAACATGTCCAGTTTGTTTGCATAAAGAATATTAACGGGAGGAGAAGAGTGTGACTGTTAACACTTTTCACTAAAAGTATGTGGACAGGTTGAATTCAGCTGTTTCTTTTCTAACAAAACAATAATAACTCATGTCATAATATAGTTTTATATTGGAATAAATATCACTGCATTGCTTAGTTTGGTTTAAATTGTTATCTTTGCTTCTAAAATGCCTCACAGATGGTTTTGACTTCATACAATATAACTAACATAAATATAAAGGGAGGTCACACTAACTGCAACCACTGTGGTTTATAGAAGCTGTTGAATGAAACTGGAGTCTTTTGTTAATTTTCACTGATTTTGTTGTGATTATATTGTTAATGATTTTATTAATTATTCTGTTCATTTGTGTTGATTTAGGTGATTTTGGTATTTTTTGCTTGTTTAGTTGATTATTCCATGCAGTTTTGTTCATTTACTTTATTCTGTTCTTTTTGTTCATTTGTGTTCATTTAGTTAATTATTTTGTTCATTTAGTTGATTATTTTCATTTAATTATTTTGATAATTGTTGTTCATTTAGTTGATTATTTTGATCATTTTTGTTTGTTTAGTTGATTATTTTATTCACTTTTGTTCAGTTTGCTCATTATTTTAATCATTTCATTGATAATAAACCGACAGAATGTTGGACCAGGCCTGTTACACAGGACTGTATGTTGATAAAGTCTTTAGTGGAAATGACTGATCTCACTCTTTACACCGTTACTTTACAACTCCAAATTATGGTCAGAACTATAATTGGATTGAGAATCAAAAGCAGATACACAATTGGGGAAGAAACAAACAAACAAACAAAAAAATCTGTTGCCTTGATTTATATTCGGACTTTCCCACTTCCTTTGACAGAAGCTTGGCTGATGTGGACTCTTTTGTGTTACCTCCATCCTGAATGGACTGGACCGACTGAACTCCGTCTTTCAGTGGAATACGAAGCTTTAGGGAAAGTCCAGGGATCATAACTCTCAAAGACAGCGCACACTGCATTAGCATAGAATCAACTGTGTAAAACTACAGCCTCTGTCACGGTCGACAGGCGTCATACGCATAAACCCAGCTGTCGGCGTCACCCACTCACTGAAACTGTTTTTTTTTTTTTTTTTTTTTTGTTTTCCCCGGGGCAGTAACACATGAAGGGGCTGTGCTTATCGGACTCCAGCGGGTGATTGAAACGTGGAAAAAAAACCCTCCGGTGTCTTAAGGTCAAGTCCTAATGGAAATCAGCCTTTTCCACAGATCGCTCCGTTTAGCGGCGTATGACAATCACACTAAGACAAGAACATCATCCTTCGTGCTTTCAGAGTCCTCGTGAAATCAATTTTAAGCTTAAGTGTTTTTATATCGCATGTCTTGCGCTACATGTCACCTATACACCATTATCGGAACCAACTATTACGGAAAAGTCATTTGGCTGCTACGGTTGAGCTGCTTATGGTGATGACGGAACAGTGATTATGCCTCTATGAGTTCAAATGTCTGGGGTTCAATCACAGATAACAGGATTTCCTATAGGAAGGAACTGCAACAAGCACTAAATATCTATGTATATTTACCAAAACCAACAGCTTGGGGTACGTGAAGGCTAATTGTTCAAGTGTTTCCACCCACACTGCGCCTTCAGCTACAGACTGGTCCACAAAATATACACTGGAAACTACAAAAAAGTCAAAGTGCATGTGTTTAATGAGCACAGACACAGATCTGCACATTCACAGCCCACATCCATAACACAGATGTTTATCCAAATATGCTGGAGGTGTTAACGTTAATGCATGTTTGATTGGTGTCTTCTTATAATAATGTTATGTCACTGAATATAGCTGGGATTTTGCAGAAACAGGCACAACAAGCCCCGCCCCTCGCATGTATTGTAGTTTATTTTGGCATCGATCCAGCTAATGTCAGCATAGACCATTAATACCCCTTGCCCCACCCCCGAGGGAGGCAAGGGGTATTGTTTGGTTGGTTGGTTTGTTTACACTTTAGCAGCAAAACTATAGGTTGAATTCAGACCAAATTGGGTTTATCGATTGCCAGTGACCCAGAATAGATTTGATTACATTTTAAGTAGGTCAGAGTTCAAATATTTTATGAGTTTTTTTTTTAATCTTTCCCCCCCATTTTCTTATAATGGGTGAAATTTCAAATGTCTATAAAAACATCAATTTTGTTTCAATTCACTTCAAACTTGGCACATATATAGACAATTGATCTGTTGACATCAGTACACACATAGACATGATGACATCAGCTGGATCGAAGCCAAAATAAGCTACGATATGTGTGAGGGGCGGGGCTTGTTTAGTAAACGGGAAAATAATGAAAAATTTGAACTTTGACCTACTTTTCTCAAAATCTAATCACATCTATTCTGGGTCACTGATGATCTGTAAACCCAATTTATATGAATTCAAATGATAGTTTTGCTGCTGAAGTGTAAAACAAACACACCGAACCAAAAACAATACCCCTTACCTTCTTTTCTGAGGCTCATGGTGAGTTTACCTTCTGTGGACACGTGAGCCAATGACGTTACACATCACATATTACATCACTACCCGTGTCAAGTTACAATGCAATATTTTTTTAAGTTTATGCAGAAAAATGTAGGGATTGTGAAATCATGCAAGCAATATTTGGCCTATACTTTGCGTAAATATGCTATAATTGCAGTGAACATGCTCCCTTTTTGAAAAATGCAGACCTCAGCATCATGTGCACCATTTGCTTGATCATGTATTGAATTATGTGACTGCATAATTGTGTTTTTCTGGAAGGACTGAAAACAGTCTGATTTTGCACCAAATGTCTGAATATTCCATATTTTACATCCGAGGGCTGGACAATCTGCTCGGTCCAGTTTTCAGTGAATTCTACCCTTTGTAGGTGCTTTGTGAATGATATTTTTGTCTCATTTTCACGCCTGTAAAAGCTGTCTAATCCTTTTACGGAGCTGGCCCGAAGAGTTAAGAACAACTTTAGTTTTAATTAAGGCCGAAGGTTTTACATTTTTAAGTGTTGCTTCATTCCCTTGAAGAGATCAGGGTTTTTATCCGAAACAAGCACAGCCTCAGGAATCCTGTTCAAATTACAAGTCTTCCTCCTCACCAGGGGACGGCGTAATCCTCGAGGTCAAATTCGGTCGCTTCTAGCTGAAACAAACACCTTGGGAGGCCACTGTGCCTTTAGCATAGCTGTTTGAAGATGAACTGCCTCCGCGACTCCTGCCCAGAGATCAGGAATGGATAACAGATTGAGGCGAACAGACGCAAGCCGAGGTCACCAGGTATTTCCGACCTGTGAGGAAAAGCTCGCGTTCATTTGCCCCTTTTTTTTTTTTCTGTGCATCTGCGGCGCTGGCAGAGCACACACGGCCTCTGGAGCGACGTTTTACTTCACACTTCTGGGTGCAGTCCAGGGAATTGTGCAGTCGGCCGTTGGGAGCTGCCCAGTAAAACCACAGTCGACCACTGAACTGCTTCACTGGAAACAGCTCAAGGACATGTTAAAAGCAGCTGCTACAGGAAAGCAGAGCGGCACTGGTCCATTTCCCCTGCATTTCCCCTATGATTGAGACGCTGAAGATGTTCCGTGGTAGGGTATTATTTCCTGTCGACTGCAGGGTGTCGCTGTGAGGGAATAAATTGTAGGGTATTTGAATGATGGATGCAGGGAATGGCAGGCGGCGGCGGTTTAAATGTGTGTCTGTGTGGTAATGAGCTACGAAGGAGGCTAAAAGGAAAAAAAGGTATCAGACTTTCCATATGTGTTTTCACTCATCTATTCATCTGCTTAAATGTCAGTGCGTTACTGCAGAAGACACTGGCATTTGTAAAACAGATGTATGTGAGGCTGACGTCTTTGATGCAACATTTTTAAGTAGCTATGAAACGCAATCTGTTTCCCCAGGAAAAAGCAAGAGCAGTCTAAATGTTACTTTTATTTATACATGGAATGGATTTCACAGTGCAAACATGGCAGGATGAATAATGCATGGGGCTGATGTCACACACAAAAAAAAGGTACCAACGCTGAAAGCTTGGCTTCAATATGCGTTTGTAAATGATGCTATTTTGACACCAATTTAATGTTTTAGCAAAGAGAAAATTACAGTACACATCTTGGTACAAACATTTAGTTTCCATTTTCAGCTCAATTGTGTCTTTATAAAGTCAAAGTGTGTGTGAGGGCGTCTTACGTACAGTGAAATGTACGGTATAAAATGATATTAAATGAAAACAGGTATTTGTAGATGAGTCCAGTTGGTCCCATTACATAAACTTGGTATTTGCAGATGTATTAAATTAATTGGTTTGGGGTTCCCTTCATATTACAGAGGGAAGCATCGGTCATTTGAATGAACTGTGGACAAACTGATCAACTGAACAGGTTTATTCAGTCGCTGAACACAGGCCCTCAGACTGCAGGTGTCATTCAGTGTCCACTGAAGAGTGTTTGTCTTCTGATGCTTGATTCTAGTGAAGTCCCATATCGTGACATGTCCAGGGTCATAGGGGACACGTTTAGACTGAGCAAAACCACCGGGACCACATGGGTCAAAATGAACCAAATGTCTTTTCATTACACTTCTGCATCGAAACGTCTCAAAAACCACCTCATGACAGAGTGAAAAACTTGTTTTGCGATCTTTGACAGTTTTTGCGACATCACCAGTTTTCTATTGCACTATTTACATTTGGTGCCTTTCTGACGATCATGGAAACCCGGCTATAAACAGTGATTATGCCTCTGAGTCCAAACGTCTGGGATCCAATGAAAGATAGCAGGTTTCCTATAGGAATGAACTGTAACAAACACTAAATATCTATGTATAATATAATAATATATACATAATGTGTATAATATAAAATATATATATGTATGTATGGTAAATATATATTTACCAAAACCAACAGCTTGGGGTACATGAAGGCTAATTGTGCGGGTGTTTCCACCCACACTGCGCCTTCAGCTACAGACTGGTCCACAAAATATACACTGGAAACTACAAAAAAGTCAAAGTGCATGTGTTTAATGAGCACAGACACAGATCTGCACATTCACAGCCCACATCCATAACACAGATGTTTATCCAAATATGCTGGAGGTGTTAATGTTAATGCATGTTTGATTGGTGTCTTTCTCATATAATAATGTTATGTCACTGAATATAGCTGATTTCTCCCCCCGCTGATCACTAGATTGGATAATTAGTGGAATCAGAACCAATACATGGCAGGACTTTGACTGTGAAGCTGAGATTACCCACCTCTGTTCAGTACTCAGCCATAACGATGCTACAAAATGAATGGAAGCTTTATAGTATATGAGCAGTGGCCAACACGTTCTGACTGATACAACAGCCGTCCGATCCAAATCAGCAAAGGAGGATAAATCTATGAAAACGGTCAAATAATGTATATAAATCTGTGTATCATTGGTTGTTTTCATTTTCAATTGCGAATCCACATTCAGAAAACAAAAAAAATTACTCATTTCGTTATTTATGTACAAATCAAAAATAAAAAAGAGTTGTTTTACATTCTTTCGATTGTACGCACAAATTAAAAATTGGAAATAATCAAACGGACCAAATGTGTGGTTTCATGTTTCCATATCTGATTTGGTCCGACCCGTTAGTCGACTCAGTTCCAACCCGACAAATTTATATTGAAATTAGGAACCAGTTATCGCTAACTTTGCGGACCCTGGTGAGAAATGACTGAACGGTGGGAATCAAGACACTGGAGTAAATAAATACGTTTTCTTAAATCAGGGGTCTCCAGTCCTGGTCCTGGAGGGCCGGTATCCTGCTTGTTTTAGATGTTTCCCTCTTCCAGTCCACCTGACGGTCGTTATCAGGCTTCTGCTCAGCTGGATGATAGGCTGATCATTTGAATCAGCTGTGTTGGAAGTGGGATACGTCTAAAACGTGCAGGATACCGGCCCTCCAGGACCAGGATATGAGACCCCTGTCCTAAATTCTAGGAGTCATGAGTTTTTACCAGTATGGCCATGAAATAGTCATTCAATTCTGTTCCAAGTCGTCTTAAAAAGGTCTTAAATGTAACTTTTGGAACCCTGTCCTTATTATCAGTTTACGGTCATTGTTATGCTACATATGTTAGCGTTAGAATGCCTTCTGTCTTTTCCCAGTATTCCACTGTGTTATTCTCATCTATATGTATGAACGCTGCAGCAGCCTCATCATTATTAAAGTGTAAATGTAGGACAGATGCACCGTGACAAACCTCTACTTCACCAGTGTAAACCACTCCTTAACATGCAGCCCTCATGCATTAAAGTGAAGCCATTCAGAGGTCTGAGAGCTGAGCCTAATAAGGGGGCATTAACCTTGAATATTCCCAAGGTCTCCGACGGCAAAAGGAACCCAGATGGGCCAGGGCTGCATTTGTCTGCAGACAGATGGATTTTAACGGTGCACCCGCTCAAGCTGCAAACGATCGCAAGTTATGGCAGCGCTCTGTTTATGTTTTTACACCTACGGCATTATCGCAGAGTCCCTTTATGTGTGAAGGTTATGAAGCCAAACGGATAAGTAGGCTATCTGTGGAGCAGCACGCGTCACAATATTTAGACCCAACATGCTAATATTTGCAATAAAAGCTGTGCTTGCATTGTCCTGCTAAACATCTTTCATATGACATTAAAAAAAGAGGATTACTCGCATTAGCAAACATCTTAAGGGAAAAGAGTGTCACTAGGCAGTAAACGTTCCTGTTGATGTCAGCGCTGCAAGAATGTAACGTATATTAATACAAAGGAAAAGCAGCGTCAGTGTTACCTTCTATTCAAAGTAGAATTCATGCCCTGCCAGCGATATTTTACAGTAATAGTGTTTACAAGAGCTCTAGGAAAAACAATCCAACTCCACTTTAGTCCAGAGAGACAGAGCCAAAAGAAACACTAAACTATGGGTTACCCTGAAACAGTCATTACACTGAAATCCAAATGTTACCAAGTGTATTTGTGTCATTTCTAGTCCAAATATCTCATCACACTTAAAATCAGACAGAATCACCTACAGAGGAACTTTTCAGTCAGATATAAGAACTGATTTATAGACGATAGATCTGGAAAATCTTGATTTCAGGAAATCTGACCAAGATCATTTTCACTGGTTCCATTGGCAGATATTTTTGCTTGAATTAAGAAAAAATAAATAAAAAAAATCTTGAATTAAGCACAAAAAATCTGTCAATGGAACATGTGAAAATGATCTTGGTCGGATTTCTTAAATCAGATTTTCCAGATCTATTGACTATAAATCAGTTCTTATCTCTCCAAGTTATTCTTTAGGTGATTCTGTCTGGTTTCAAATGTGATGAGATATTTGGACTAGAAATGACAAAAATACACTCGGTAACATTTAGATTTTTCCAGTGTGTGTATGACTTTCATCACCAATTTTTCATCAAATCTATAAAACCTGAGTCGTAGCCTAAGTGTCATGAATCCGTAAGTCTTTCCGTGATTACGCACCTGAATCTCTTCCCTCACGGCAAATAATTTCGAAGTGTACTCCACCAAAAACAATCCCTTTGTCTACAGAGCCGTTAGGTCACTCGGGCTTTTTCGGAAATTTGTTGCGATGTGCGTTGTGGGAAGCGGAGCTCCACGCAGCTGCAGGAGCAAGAGTCTGGTTTCAACTGGCTCTTTATGTTAAGGGCCATGAGGTAACTGTTATGATTTGGCGTTACATAAATAAAATTTGATTTGAAGAGGCAATGAAGCCGTTTCCACATTTGGTGGAGCTCCGCTAGATCACATTTACAAACTATCCTTTCACAAAATTCTGTCTGTTATTAAATGTTTTTTGTATTTGTAGATCCGCTGTGATCTGTAAAATGTAAAGCACTTGTACATGAGAAGCTGAGGCATAAAATTGTTAAAATTTTACTTATTTTTCTGAATAAATTTCCGTTTTTTTCTCTAAAACAGAGGAAAGTTTGGAGTTCACATTACTTGTAGATTATTATTTTACTGGTCTGGCCCACTTCAGATCATATTGGGCTAAATGTGGCCCCTGCTCTAGGGCCTAGGGTTACATACAACACCAGCGTTACAGTGGTGTTAAAGATGTTCTAGTATCAGTCAAATGAGATAACTGGGGTGGGTAGATGTCAAATAAAACAGGTCAGAGAACGAACCCCTGAGGAACTCCACGTCACTGTTTTTCCGGTTTATGTTTCTAACTGACGCAAAATAGTCCCTAACTTGCAAATACGGCGCATCACAAAGTCACGCCCATGTTTATAACCCATCAAAGCAATATCCAGTGGTCGACTGCATCGGAAGCACAAGAACCAAAACCTTTGAGGCATCACTGCGTCGGATTTATACGACTTCCACTGGGGTAAAAGTACGCAAACTCGAGCAGCGGTTTGTGTTCACTTTTCATCGTCGTCTTCTGCTCATAAGTGTGAGTAAGTTTGCCGAATTTGGAGTTCTTCGTCTTGTAACGTGTCGTGAACAGTCTTGGACTATGATTTTTTTCTTTATCCGTTACAGGTTTTTTTTTTTTTTTTGTTTGTTTTTTTTACTCAGTTGTTAATCTTTTGTTCTGTGATTCAATAAGCGCAGACGTTGTGCGATTCAGCCTAAAAAGGTGGAGAACAAAGGATTACACAAAGCATGAAGGAACATACTGTCTTCTTTTGGATGTCAACGTGTCTTGTTACCCTGCTTCCTTTTACTTTCATTTGTGCATT
The DNA here is from genome assembly GCA_037367295.1 of Apogon hyalosoma. Taxonomy (NCBI): domain Eukaryota; kingdom Metazoa; phylum Chordata; class Actinopteri; order Kurtiformes; family Apogonidae; genus Apogon; species Apogon hyalosoma. Next base: position 1,142,093 of record JAPQRP010000011.1, read on the forward strand.
AAAGTGTTATCTAAAGTACCTCCTTCCTCAACCGTATCATTGAAGTAACGGTATGATTTTCCCTTCTTTCTTCCTAAAGAAAGCCATTTTGTTTTCAATTCTTGGGAGCCTTCACCTTGTGATTCCAACAAGCTGTGCTTTTAAATTACTATTCCTTTGAACATGAGAGGTGAAATCTCTCTCTCATGCCTCTAACTTTGCGGTTTATGTGAGAATTTTTTATTAACCTCTGTGTGTGGTTTGATAATACCGTTTCAACACTGCGGTACACTCCAGCTCACAGGATCCTCCGACCCCCTCCAAGACAGAAGATGCTGAAGAGATGAAAGTCTAATGTGGACTACCCCGCAGATGTCTGTACACAAGCGTCCAGGAAAGTATTAAAAAACCTCCACGTGTTGGGTTAAATCGCAGCTTTTACCCTTGACAATGGCATTTGAGGGTTTGATGACCTGAATATGTCCAAACTCTGCTTAGAATTCACATTTAGCCTCGATTTATAGGTTTATTTTCTGCCATGTGAATGGTGTCAAATACATTATATGGACAAAAGTATGTGGACACGTTGAATTCAGGTGTTTCTTTTCTAACAGGTCTGGGATAAAAACAATAATGATAAATGTTATAATATAGTTTTCTTTTGGGATAAATGTCATTGGTTAGTTTGGTTTAAACTGTTGTCTTTCCTTCCAAAACGCCTCAGAGATGGTTTTGACTTAAATATAAATACAATATAATACAACAAACAAACATAAATACAAAGGGAGGTCACACTAAATACGACCACTGAGGTTTATAGAAGCTGTTCAATGAAACCTGAATATTTTGTTAATTTTTACTGATTTAAATTGATTCTTTTATTCATTTTGTGATTCTTTTGTTCATTTAGTTTTTTTCTAGATTTATATTGCGATAAATATCATTGCACTGGTTAGTTTGGATTAAATGGTTAAAATTGGTTCCAAAATGCCTCAGATGGCTTTTACTCAATTTCTACTTAAACTCTCCCATTAAACTTTAAGGAAATATTCATGTTTGTATCTCGAATCCTCATGAGCAGGACATCTTACAGCTGTAGACGTGATGTGTCCCAATATTTATGTCCATATAGTTTAGAAACATCAGTATTTCCTTAAAGTTTAAAGGTAGAGAACACGTAAAATAATAATCGTGGAAAAAACAAAACAAAACATCCACTAAAAACATCGATTTTGAGGGAAATTAAGTCAAAAACATCTGAGGCATTTTAGAAGCAAATACAACAATTTAACCCAAACTAACCAATGCAATGATACTCATCCCATAATATAAACTATATTCTAACAGTCATTATTGTTTGTATCCCAGATCCGTTAGAAAAGAAACACCTGGATTCAACGTGTCCACATAGCGTATGTTAGTAAATGTAAAAAAACAGAATCCTTTTCACAGCCGAGGCCTTGCGTTGATCTGTGGATCTCTGTTCAGACACTTCGATGTGTTTCAGATTGAACTTGGCCGAGATGTTTGCGGCCCAGGGCGAAGTAAAGGTAGGATGATGTTTGCGAGAGGCTTAGGCTGCGCTGAGCTCCCTGCACTGAAGTGATGGGAATGACTTAGCTCCCTATGGGGAATGGAGGGTCAGGAGACAGACGCAGATTAAAAGCCAGCGACCGCGAAAGCGTTAGCGATCGCCGTCGGAGATATGGCGGGATGTAGAACTGGTCATATAGGATGTTATGAACTGAAATAGACTTTTCCTCTTCGCTCCCGCAGGAAAATGATTAAAAACCTAACCCCGAGAGGCGGCCGACGGCGTATGAATGACAATTAGCCGGAGTGAAGTTCGGACCAATACAATGTCAACAGTGAGACGAGTATTAAGTGGCTGGAAATATGCGACGTGTGATATAATTGTGGTGCGGAATGAGCGGTGATCATCCCATTATGATGACCTCTGTGTGCTGACTCACCGGGCTGAGTGTAAACACATATAAACGGCTTCATTAAAGAGCGACCGGGCCACTTACCGTTCAGACCGTCTGTAATGAAGTCGACTCATGACATGATACTCTCTGAATGTAGATGCCCCGGAAATGTTGAACCCAGACCGACCCAGGCTGTTCCCAAAGGCATTCTTCTCTATTTCTACCTTCCTTTACTGACTTATCACCAATTTTTTTATAATAATATTGTCCTCTGTTTGCCTTTTTTGGTGTAAATCATGTACTTTTCAATAGACCGATGCCACATGGCGTCAGGGGTCGTGTGACTTATGTTTATGCGGCCATATTGGAAGACGACCCACAAGCTAAACAAAGGAGTGCCAGGCTTGTTAGACAGATAATTGTACTTAATAACTGTAGTCATGGTTAACGTTTGTGCAGTGATAGGCAGCTCAAACAGAGTGGGACATGGTGAACACAAGTCTTTGTACAGGATCCGCTCTGTTTGAACCAACCAGGCAGAAAAACCGAAGGAACTCAGTGACAGAGAACCGAGTATGGCAGCAGACCGGCGCTCACCTGCCGGCTGGACAGTACCTGGGACCATTAAAAGTGCTGAACAACAGGGATGGTGCAGGTTATCCGCGCTTCGGTATGTACTGCGGTTCGGGTGCGAGGGCTGGTTGCTCGGACGCGGAGCCCGAGCTGTGCGCCGAGCCCCGGGCCTCAAACGGGGCTGGGTGCGGTGTTCTGGCCCGACAGGACACCGGCACCGGTCGGCCTCTGCGTCCGTTCGGTGCCGTGAACCACGACCGAAGAGCCGCAACAGCTGACCGTACACGACCGGTCCAGAGTTTGGACTCACCTGGTTTTTCTTTATTTTCATGACTATTTCCATTGCAGATTCTCACTGAAGGCATCAAAACTATGAAGGAACACGTATGTTTTATATTTTAGATTGTTCAAAATAGCCACATTTTGCTTTTATTACTGCTTTGCACGTTCTTGTCATTCTGTGGATGAGCTTCATGAGGTAGACACCTGAGACGTTTGCCATCTGAGGTCCATCTCATGTCATTTAAATGAGAAGGTGAGTCCAAACTTTGGACTGGTAGTGTAGGTCTACTCTGTGTAGTGGTATCGGTATGAAGAAAAGTGAAAAAAATGTGTTTACACTTCTAAAATAATGCATGTTTTGGTACATAATCTATCTGAAAACAGTAAATGTTAATTTGAGGTGTTCCTGCTCCTGCTCAGCACGTGTCTTTTTGAGGGTCAAACCCATCAATCACAGCCAGTTTCTCAGCTTACCGTTCATTGCCTTTCAGCAGGGTTCACAGTTTGACAATAGTCTACCATATATAAACGATAAACTGTCACTAATAACCCGTTTAAAATATCTGATCACTGATGAAACAGTTGATAAACACAGTCTGTCACTCTCTTGCCTCCATTCGTCTTCCAATATGACGGCGTATCTGTTTACGTGGCAGCGGTCTGTATTTAATTCATGAAAACTGAGTAAATTCAAAGTTCATTCGATCAAAACGGAGAAAACTGAAGAAAATGTGACTTTTTCAGTAAAATATACCATTAACTGAACATAAACCCAGTGTGTCCATCCACTGTCATTGATCCAACTCCATGGGTTTGACTGGTGAATCAATGTTGTAGAAGATGAAGGTGTTTCCACGGTAACTACGGAGCCTCTGAACGTCCAAAGGGGTCATATCTGATGACCATGAAAAGCTGAAGAACTGTATTTACACCAATTATTTACATGGATTGATAGGATTCGTGGGTGAACAGTATTAAACAGTTTAGATCAGTAGATGGTTTGTGTCGCTGGCGGCTGTTTGGGTCTTTAAGGGTTAAGGAAAATCTCACAAATCCTGAGTTTTCTGCATTTTAATGGTGTTTAAACAGGAGAAGCAGCTCACTACCTTCATTCCAACACGTCAATTCATTAAAGGCAATTACTTTAATTACAATAATGAGATTCTAGATGCTGTTGGAGGATATTGGAGGTAAAATATTGCTCGCAGGCCGATGGCTGGACGTATGCACGGACTGGCTTGGACTGATTATCATGTATCCTTGAAGTGATGACTTTAGTTTCAAAAGTAACATCCGAGCAGTTTTTACTTTGGTTTTAAGACAAAACCTTAGATTAACTCAAATAATCTCCTTTGCGTTCTCTGTGTGACACTTAATAGCTAAGTGCATTCATCCAGTAAAATATAAGGTTAATTACAGTGTTTTTTGGGGTGAAACTGGGATCGAGCTAACCCGGAAACAACTCAGATTAAAAGCGAGAGCAGCTTCAAAAACAAAAAGAAGAGTTTAATTACATATGAATGTGATGGAAAAGTGATTATTAAACACTGCGAACTAATGTCAACGGACCCACTATTACAATTACATATTATTATGATTTGGTTGTTGCTTGGCTTGTTTTGATGTGATGCTAAATTGTATATGAACAAGACAGTCCACGTTTACGGTCATTTCTTACTGGTTATTGTTAATAGGGAAATGTTTGGTTTGTTTTTGTGATATTAATTGGTGCACAAACAAAATATTGCATTTATTTATTTGTATTTCTCATTTATTGTTGCTTGTTGTCAGTAATGTCTGAATGTTGTACTTGTTTTTGTGTGGCTCGCACAGAGAATAACTGGAGTAATTACTAATGGGGATCCTAGTAAATAAATAAAAAGTGGTAAATAATACAGTCTGGTTTTGTCGATCAGTAATAAATCCTGTATAATAATTACTTCGTTTCATCCAAGTCCACATGTGAATGAATCTGATCAAAGTTTGTGTTTTCATCACATTGTTTAGTTGGTTTTGCTTCCATTTTGCAGTTTTTGGAGATGACTAATGCGTCCTAACGAGCTTAAATCCACTCAAAATGCAGTAGATGTTGATATTTTATTGAATTAATTATTTTTCATACATAATTCTAACTGTTGTAGTTACAGTTATTTGGTTGATAGTCTCTATATCATGGGAAGCACTGATCAGCTTCCCGTCCCTCCCCCTAGCAACTGCTTAGCAACGTGAATTAAATCAGTCCCACCTGACTTTAATAAAGGGAATTTTAAAGAAAACATATTTAACTGCTTTCATGCATGAATTATGAGAACCTTAATCAATTTTTTTTTCTTGAACGTTTTTATTCCTCTTTAGGCATGAAAACAAAAACAAAAATAAATGCGATTGAAATTTTTTATGAAGCTATTTTTCATGGAGTTGCAAAACTGTCCACTCAGCCGGACACCATGCGTTTAATTTTTGAAGCAAAGAAACGTGTATTTACGGATAAACTGTGTGAAAACTATGAAATAAAAATGTTTTTAATGCAGCTAATCTGATGTTTTCTCACATTTTAACATACTCTAATACTGGTCATTACTCACTTCATGAAGATAATATGCAAAAAAAAAAAACAAAAAAAAAAAAAAAAAACCCTTTTTTGTTAATTACAGTCTAATAATAACTGATTTGCACTCAAACATGTTAGTGCAGATCAGGTTTATCAAGAACAACAAAGTTCCAATCATGTTATCAATTGCAGTGTATGGGATTGAAATGTTATTTGAATCTAGACAGTTGAGGTCTTTAGTTGAATCTTTTTAGTCGTTAGTAGTTAATGTTTTAAACTAGGATTCCTGTGTTTCACATGTGAGTGGTAAAGTTCTTAGGATAGTATGGGTCACATGGTGGTCAACACACCAAACAGACAGATTCATGAACACAGGGCTTAGATACACTTTGAACTACACGTGCCCACATAGGACTGAGATAAGACGTAAAAACACTAACAGCTGCTTGACTTGGAGTCAGATGAAACTGACCCACCTAGCCCACAAAGGGTCAGCCCATAGATTGGGGATCAGTTCACAAGGATTATTATAACTGATGCGTGTTGGAATGTGTGGATCCGTTTCCTCAGCGCTGAGTAACGCTTTGTTTGTGGTCGGATCAAGTCGAAATGATTTAAATGTATAAAAGTGAGACCGAAGAGAATCCGGACTAATTCTTGGAGCTTCCAACAAAAGAACGCGCCGACAGGAAGATGCCTGAGCACGTGTTCGCTGATGTGGAAGTAAAAGAACAAAGCCCATGAATACACACAGAACAGCTGTCCCCTGTAGTGAGCACTATGAAAGGGTTAACGTCGGGATGGGACTATTCCTCAATGTCTCAGTCTCTCAGAACTGCGCAGACACACACAGACGCTCTGAGCCCTTCCAGCATTATGATATAAATACATCCTTCCATTATTATGATGTATGTGAGCTCTACGAACTTATATGTCATATCTGTCATTCATTTTTCGTGTTATCTGTCGCAACAATACCATTGCAGAACGTCCCGTCATCATATTTACCCGAAAGTTTCTGCTCGTTACGTCGACCAAACCTCATTTTGATCCAGATCCAGACCACCTCTGTTTGGTCTGCAGGTGTTTGACGTGCAGATCTGAGCATCCTGAAAGTGTGAAGCACCACTTCCACTTCCAGCTGTAATTATCCAGTTCTTCTGGGTTAGAGTGGAGGGTTTTCTGTCGGTGAACACACTTTGCATTTACTAACCCGTACACATATTTACCGGCTTATGCCTCGACACGTTCTGCTCGAGTGCCGCGGTAAAACGCCGACGTTCTAACCGGAGATCATTCGGTAATAGGCGGGTTTGTACAGAAGAATCATAAAGGGTTCACCTGAATTGGCCCAGTGCTGATTTAAGAACCGACTTGGACTCTGTTCGGGGCTGATGCAGAATGTGTTGCGCCAACCTCAGAGGATAAAAATGGAAGTAGCTCTTCTACCCAGTGCTCAGCGGAATGTAGATTTTACAGCGTGAATTCAGAAAGAGTGGATTTGCACGATCTGACAGAACAGACTTTTTCCAATTTCTGTCGTTTTTAGTAGTTATTCTAAAAAGCAATGTTTTTTTTTTTCCGGATATATCTGCTGTTTTCAATGTTTTCATGGAGAAAAATCCCAAACATTAGCCATGACATGAGCTATACACGGTATAAAGTTGAAGAAGGTGTTTGAGTACGAACACATTTGTACTGTTTTTTTCTTTTTTGGTGTGTGTCGATTTGTTTGTTTTGTTTGATTGCTGTTTTTGTCTTATTGTTACGATAGACTGTTGTGTGGAGAAGGGGGGGGATTAAATAAGTTACTGGCAGATTTTTTAGATTAATTCAAGATTTATTTATGTTTTGCTTAATTCAAGCGAATAATTCTGCCAGTGAAACAAGTGAAAATGATCTTGGTCAGATTTCTTAAATCAGATTTTTCCAGATCTATCGTCTATAAATCAGTTCTTGTATCTCACTGAAAAGTTCCTCTGTAGGTGATTCTGTCTGATTTTAAGTTTGAGGAGATATTTGGACTAGAAATGACAAAAACACACTTGATAAGACTTAGATTTTCCCCAGTGCAGGGGGTACTCCACTGTAAACAGTTTGAGAACCACTGCTTTAGACGCATATTAATCATTGCATCAATCAACCAATGGTAGACTCTTCTCTCTTTGCTTGCTTATTTCCATTTGGAGACTCTATTTTTGGCCAGATGGTATAAATCAGAGCAGTTCTTTAAGTGCAGAAGGTCACTTTTATTGGCCACGAGCTGTAATTCCTTCCATCAGAGCCACAGAGCTGTACTTGAAAAACCTCCACAGAGATCTGAGCCTCTAAATATAAAGCCCTTCTGTGTGAAATACGACTGGAGGTGTACGTAGCACGGTCTGACTCCGACTCTTCACCTCATAAAGTTCATTCCAGGGAGGATGAACTTTACAAGGCATCGAAGAGGAAACGAAATAAATAAATAAGAGGCGTCGTTGGCTGCAGAGGCCCGTTAATGAGCAGCTCATTAAGTGGAAGGCCCGTCTGTGTCTACGGTCATATGCAGCTGCGACTCCCTCACACCAACGCCTGCAATCACAGACGGATGCAAACACATAAACATGCTGTGATGACATTTGATAGGCTGTGTGTCTGTGTTCTAATTGAGTCTCCGGAGAGTCGTGTTGGCACTCGGTTCAGCCGGCCAGGCCGGCGTCTGGAAGCACAACGGCAACAAAGACACACTCTGAACAGTGTGCGCTTCCAGAAGGATCCAATGTGGGTCCGGCTTGTCCATCTTTAAAGGAGCCTCGAATTAACGTTATTGATTTAAGTGTCCAATTTAGGGCAGAATTCAGCTAAAAACAAAGCTCTGTGCACTAATAGGACTAGTTTACAACTCTACATTTGATTAATTTAGTATCTCTTTTCTCTTGATTTCATGCTTTTTTAAAAACATCTCGTGTGTTGGTTCATTTTTTAGTCATTCCTATAAAAATAGAGACTACCGCAGCTCTAAAAATACTGGTATAAACAGCAAAAGGCTTCATATAAACACATATTTATATTTGTGTATCTGTTGCAGTGAGAAGCATAAAAGGTTTCATTATCTTCTGTATCTGCTTTTGCTAAATTCTGCATTTTTGCTCCCAGTGTAACATGAAACAAACTTCCACAAGTGGAGTTGAAAGTGTTTTTCCCTAATTAAGGACACTGTGTTGAACTCTTCTGGGCTGGAGTCTCAGTGCGAGTCATTCATGTCCATGTGTCCTAGTGGGAGATGGAAGGAAACGTCGTCATTTCATTTCCCAGCTGGTGCGGTTTCCAGGTAACTGAGAAATCCCCACGGAACTTCTGTAGCATCGTATTAGCTGCACTTCATGGAGGTTGTGTGTGTTTGTATCTTAAACGTGGACTGTAACGCACAGTAAACAAACACTGAACATGTGCCTCAGGTCTGGCACGTGCACTGCAAAAAGAGGGGGTCTAAAAACAAGATAAAAACATCTACATCTGAGGGAAAAGGGGCTCAAAACAAGTAGAATATCTGTCCGAGCAGCGAGATCCTTTCACTAGACAAGACTTCTTGAAATTAGGTTGTTAAATCTAGAAATAATCATGTCTACAGATGTATGAAGACTTAAAATAAGAAATTAACTCAAACTAGATCAATTATCTAACACTTCTAAATCCAAGTTTTTTGTTTGTTTTTTATCCTGGTAAGAGCCAAATAATTTGCAGTGTATGTTTACATTGTTTACCCTGTTACTTTTACACTGGTTACAACTGGCACGTGTGTTTATATTGTTTACACTATTTTTATAGTACTTTAATATTTTTAAAATGTTGCCCTTTCGCACATATTTTTCGATTGCACACTATTTTATATTTTATGTGTTATTAAATATATGTCTGTATCTTATTGTGTTGTTATTGAGACGTAAGTGAAAACTGTCGCTGCCAGATACCTTCTATTCTATTATATTGTATTCTATTGTATTCTATTCTATTCTATTGTATTCTATTCTATTCTGTCATCTAACAGTTGAAGTTCCTTTGTGTGGATGTCAGACAGTATATTATCTACTATAAAAGGATATTTGTGGAGGCTGAAGAACTGAAGCCTGGACCTACTGGAGCCAGGAACCCGTCAGGATCCTGGCGGCCTCCTCTGGACCTGACAGAACAGCTCAGGTTCCCGCTGCACAGTGTCAAGACAGAGCTGAGGCCGGACAGGTTTGTCATACTGACGCCACACATCTCTGAGTCAAGCGAAACCGTCATCTGCTGGATCCGGTAGCGTCCAAAAGTCAGAGTAAGAACAACTGCAAATAAGGCTGGAAGACGACGTCTGAGCTCATCAAGACCGGAGATGGAAGTTCTGCAACACCATCAGTCAACAGAACCTGGAGCAGAGCCAGCCACGAGAACACAGAGGCAGCTGAAGAACCACAGATGGGTCACCAGGATGAGAGGGTCTGCTTCTAAAAGACCTGAAACACCTGAGTCACAGCAATGGTGATGTGTTCAGGAGCATCTCAGAGACGTACGCTAGCAGCGTTTATAAGTGTCATCTGCATTTTTCAGATGTTTTTTTTTTTGTTTTAGTTTATTTTGAATATGCAACAAAACAAAGGTAATCTTACTTAGTCCTTAGAAATAAAACAGATTTTAAGAAGGATTCTAGGACAAAAAAATTCTACATATACATGAAAACGAAGTGTGACTTCATTTGCATATTGTACAAGGAGTGACACACATTGGCAGAACCTACTTTGATGGAATCCATAATTCTGAGGTAAGTTTTAAGGTGGTTTCCAAATGAGTCCCTGTTAAACTACTGCCCATATGAGTGCACATTTAGAGAGCTTACCATTAGTTAAACTGTGTGAATAGGCTAATGCTACGAAAGGCTAACGTTATCAAAGGCTAACGCTATGAAAGGCTAATGCTACGAAAGGCTAACACTATGAAAGGCTAACACTATGAAAGGCTAACGTTATCAAAGGCTAACGCTATCCTCCGTTTGCCTCATGCTGAATCCACTTCTGTTCATGCAGCTGCTTGTGTGTCCAGTAAAACCTACAAACTGCTCCTGATCATTTTATAATATTGAACAAATACTACTGATGGATTTTTGGGTAAAATAAACAGAGTAGTCTGACATGTCACTGTTTTTAAAACCGGGCGTTTTTCTGGACTACTTAAAAAAAAAAAAAAGGCAAACATTGCGCGTGTATGCACTTCTCCAGGGACCACCACGCCACTGTGAACATACACTAATAAAGCAGAAAAAGAATCATATTGAAAAGAAAAAGACAAAAAATGATCTAAGTAATCCTTCCCCGTCTAAACATTTCCTCCTCTTCTTCTCATGTCCTTCTCCTCCGTTCGGCTCTCACATCCTTCCCTCCCCTTTTCCTAATCTCCACTTCGTTGGCCCTCCCTTTTCCCTCTTTCATCTCGTCATTTTTCTCCTCTACACATGTTGAGGGATTAATAGCTGCCAGGTTCTGCCTCGCAGGGCCGTGGTGTCGCCTCCTCTCACCCGGAGCAACGTCCTGAGATGAACTGCCACCGCTCTCCTATTTGTCAGCTGGAGGCTCGTACCCGCCGGCTATTTATAGGCCTGGATGTAGAATAAGTAAAGAAGGAGAAGAGAATACTGAGCGCCGGTGATGAGCTGCTCTGTTTCTTCTGTAGCTTGTGTTCCTTTCATTCCGCCTCAGGCCCTTTTGTCTCCGTCAAAAATCTCGGTGTGTCAACTCGTCACCCTAAAGTATGTCTTCCTGTGGTCGTTGTCTATAATCCTCCGCCCTCGCCGTCGCCTCCTCCTCAGACATCTGTGCTGCTTCAGTGATGCCAGCGGTCAATTCTATGGGGAGATCATCCTTTTTCCACCATGACACCAGAGTCACAAAGAGAAAAAATGACAATGCAGCGTTCCTTTTCCACCTTTCTGTTCAGCTTTACTTTTTTTTTTTCTCTAACCTGGAGAGAACTCTAGGTGAAAAAAAGACAGCGACGACAAATAGCTGCGACCTCTGACCTTTGGGGTCTGCAACTGAATGAACGAACGTCCATCTGTATCAGGAATGAGGCTGTAATTATTTATTTTATTCTATTTTTACCAGAGATGTTTTGAGTTTCTCACATATTTCTGTGTCTGTAATTCCAGACCACTATTGACGCCCAAAGACTAGTTCTCATTTTAGTTCAGGGGCCACATTTAGCACAATATGATCTGAGGTGGGTCAAACCAGTAAAATAATAAACATAATCATCTATGTATATATTTATAGAAGTCAACTGAAAAAAACTTTTCTCTATGTTTTAGGGTTAAAAAAGTCAAATTACATCAAGAAAATGTTTACATCTAAAAACTGACCTTTAAAAAAATGTGAATAACATGAACAAACTCAAATTTATTGTGAAAATGTGCAATTTTAACAATATAATACCTCAGTTTATCGCTTACACGTGCATTTAAACTTACAGATCCACAAATACATAAAACATTCAGTAACACCTAATATAAAAATTGCATTTACTTCTCTTGGGACATTTCGGATTGTTCATATTTGTTCAGGTTCTTCACATTTTTTATGAAAGGGTTGTTTATAAATGTGGAGACTTTTTTTTTTTAACACTAAAAAAATGCATTTTTGATTCCTTAAGGTCTCACGGTCTTGCTGTTTTATTTTTTTTTTCCATTTGAGCAACTAAATTACACTGGTCTACAATTTTTTTTTTTTTTAGTAATTATCTGTGTCATAACCTAAACATGCAAATGCCTTGAACCATCTTTATGACTTTAAAATAGCTTATTATAAGTTCCGGGGCTAGAGTATTAGTTTTGTGAAATAGTAATAGAAATGAAGAGGATGACCGAATTATGGACGTATGATGCATTGGATATATGTGTGTGTATGCATATTAATGTTCACTGAAATGTGTCTATGCTCAGTATGTAATGGACATACTGATATTATTATCAATATTTTATTTTATTCACTGTAGATCTTATTAAGGGTGGGACGAGGGGGGTTAGAAGGGTTTTTTTCCCTAGTTTATTTGGAGCGTTATATTGTTGTGTTTATGATCATGTGTTCATTAAAATAGGAAATTAATAAAATATAGTTAAAAAAAATAAATTATCTATGTTTTCAAGGTATGTGACAAAGTGTTACTACACATATATATTGGTTTATGTCCATTTATACAATAGATTTAAAAACATTCCACTGATTTAGACCCAAATAGCATCTGACGACCAAAGTCATCTACTGATCTAAACTGTTTAAAACCTGTTGATCCACTAATCCTATCAATACATGTCAATAATTGGTGTAAATACAGTTCTTCATGTGTTCATGGTCATCAGATATGACCATATTTGGATGTTCAGAGGCTCCGTAGTTACCGTGGAAACACCATCATCTTCTCCAACATTGATTCACCAGTCAAACCCATGGAGTTGGATCAGTGACAGTGGATGGACACACTGGGTTTATGTTCAGTTAATGGTCTTTTTGCTGAAAAAGTCACCTTTTCTTCAGTTTTCTCTGTTTTTGATTTAATAACACAAGTTTAATCTAATCTTTTATGAACATCTACACGATCAGTGAATTAATATAGGAAAATACATGATTTTCACACAAAAAAAAAAAAAGCTAAATACAGAGGATAATATAAGAATAAATGGTGATAAATCATTTAAGAAAGGTGAAATATAGAGAAAAACTCATTTGGGAAGTGCCACAAAAGTAACACTGGGTCTTTATGGGTTCACAGTGACTCACATGTGGTAAAGTTTCTCTACTTTTATTCTGGAAGTATTTTTACTGGTAAACCAGTCTGTTGTAAGGCAAGCGCTGTTGAACACATACGGAGTCAAATATTACTGAAAACTGATGAGTACTGCCTTACAGTAAGAAGTAACCCTTTACTGTAATGCATGACTTTGTCACCGGTTACTCCTAACACGGCTCTGCACACAGTCATAACTTGGTCTGGTTCATCACACACCGCTGGACTTCAGTAGAAATCGCCTCGTACTGAGAACTGCAGAGGACATCGGACCAACTCAGCCCATTTCGATATTTTCTTGACCTTGCGGTGGCGCAAGTGAATCAAGAATCAGTCAGAGCTGGCTGACAATTCAGGAAATATGGACATAATAAAACAACAAGCTTTAACTGAGCTAATTGCGAAACCCTCCGGTGCAGCTCCACTGACCGAAGATGAAGCACTTCAAAGAGCCGAGGTTGGATTTTAATTCAAAGAGTCGTCTGACAGAGTGTAAGCCAGGAGAGCTAAACACACTCATTACAGGTATGTTGTTGAAGACACGTAAGCGCTGTCAACTGCTAAGTCTGCTACCTTCAGAAGGCTAATTAGCAAAATACACCATGCAGAAAGACATTTTCCAGCTCTGTGTTCCAACATATCCAGGCTCAGTGTGAGAACACACCCACTGAAACTCAACACAAGTACTCCATTTATGTCTAATTGTTTCTGTGGTTCATCTAAAAGAGACAAATAATTATTCTTTGATGCAAAAACTTCGGATTTGCCAAAGTTATCATACGATAACACATAAGGAAAAGCTCTAATTAGGTTTGTGACGTTTGCTAGATTTTAGTAATTAGTGATAAATCATGCTACTGTGTGCAGGCAGCTCAAATGACATTAATGAATTATTTCTTCCATGTTCACTTCTGGTAACACAGTTATTGGCATTCATGTGCAGAATTCAGGAGTAATTACACCTGACGACTGACAAACTTTAGCTCATTACTGTTAGAAGCTTACGTTTTGATGCGTTTTTTCTACATTATTAGGGCAGGTTCATAAAATAAAACACATCTACATATCGGTTCATGATATTCAGGGCAAAATGGAGGCATTTTTCAACAGAGTCTTAATCTGTACAGTCACTAATCCATGGTTTCCAGTTGGTTTTCATCCTAAATACTGTGTTTGTTTCGAGACAGCTTAAAAAAAAAAAAAAAGATTCTGATACTTCTACATCAGTGTTACCTTTCCTTTTTGGGGGGGCAGGGTCATAAATGTTTAAAACAGTGTGTTTTAGTAAAAAAGAAACAAAGCGACTTGAAGTTTTTAGCATATTTATTAGCAGAAACAACTGTAAATGTCCATATTTGTCCAAAACTGGATTTCAGGGATATAACTGTGGTGTCCTTCAAACCTCCACTGACCAGGTCTGTTAAACACTTCCTGTCTGCAGAACTTTAAAGAGAAACAATGGGGGGGGCGCAAACGGCACGGCAACTACCCAACTACTCTAAACTGACTGAGGTTTGGACTCATCTGAATAAACAGCAGTCGCACAATAATTAACTCGGACGTCACCGTTAGGGAGAGCTGCTGAGGTGTGCGTTACAAAAAGGACCAGTGCACCATAAAAGACAAACCACGCTCCGGTTCTGGTTCTCTTAAACAGCCTACTTTTATACTCGCAGGCCTAATTAGATGTGGCAAATAAACAGCCGAGCATCAGGCTCTTAGACGCTTAAAAAGATGGCGAAGCAGCGGCACGTGGACGGAGCTGGACACCTTCTGTTCAAACAGGGAAATGGAAAAGGGTTGGTTCCACCTTCATATCGGTGCCGTGGACTCTTGCTGTTCCAGTGTCTCACTAATAGCCATGAGGCAGACCACCTGGTGATTCAGAGGAACCGTCTTTTTTTTTTTTTTTCCCTCTATAATGGAATGTACATTTGACCGATCTCTGAAGAGTCATCGCGTCTCCTTAGGTCTTCGTTTCTTCGTTGTCCTCATTTATACTGCAGTGGTTACGTGGGCATTTCCAGACTGCAACGGCAAAAAACATGTAGCACGGCAGCATTTAGCGTCTTCGAAACCACAGTGTGCATGTCAGGGCTCCTACAGGGTTCAACAAGTTCAGTTTGACACTTTTTAAGATGACTTAGAACAGAATTTCACGCCCACTTCACTGCCGTACTGGCAAACATTGGTGTGATTTATTTATTTAGTTCAGAGTCGTTTCTCACTGGGGTCTGCAAAGTTAATAATAACTGACTCCTAATTTCAGTATAAATTACCAGGTTGGAACTGAGACGACGAACATTACTGTCTTTGCAGTTTCAACATTTAATAGACATATTTAAACATAATACAACCAACAAGTTTATGGTAACATAAATTAAGACCTACCATATCAAATTTAATACCGTGTAAAGACTTTTTAAGGTATTAAATACAGATTTATAGATTCAAGACTTCAAGTGTTTTTAAGACCCGATGTGAACCTTGGCATCTGGACAAGAAGAGCGACCTCAAACAAGTTCTACTCTATTCAAGGAGGACTGAAACTTGGGAGTTTTCCAGGAGGAAGATACAGGTTTTGGACGTCTGCATGTTTTATTCGTTCTCTAGTGATGCAACATGAAACCAGAATCCGAGTCTGGCAGACAAAACTGGTAGAAAAAGCTAACTCAGAGACGAGAAGGAAGCTGGACTCCGACAGCGTGGAGTGACTGAGTTTCTATCACAGTTGTTGAATTTGGCCCAATGGATCTAAGGAGTATATTTTATCAGTGGTATATTTAACCTGTAAAGACCCAGTGCTTCTTTTGTGTCAGTTCCCAAATGAATTTTCCTGTTGATTTAACGTTTAAGTGATTTATCACCATCTTTACCATAATACTGGAAGGTCCCAGAGCGTCTGTCTATCTGTGCGGTTCTGAGAAAGGGAGACGTTTTTAACTGACCTATTTGGTATCTGCAGTTGAGGAACAGTCCCATCTCCACATTAAATATATTTTTTATTTAAAATTCCCTTTTTTAAAGTCAAGAGGGACTGATTTTCACGTTGCTAAGCAGTTGCCAGGAGGAGGGACAAGAAGCAGCCTTACATGTCCTGTCAGCCTTGCATGATGGGAAATGAAGTTAAAAACAGGAGCGACTCATGTGGCTACCTGATCTGCACACCTACCCGATTTGTTTCGCACATGTGCAGTACAGTCGGCCATCATGGCCACAAAACTATGGCAACTCCGTCTGAACAAAACCGATTTGTGGACCTTACCCGATTTGTGTCTTTTAAAAAAACTACTACTACTGAATTGCATAATATTACATAGCATAGCTTAATGTTACCTACCTTTGACTACGAAGTTTTATGAATCACGTTTCAAGTCACATCCTTGAAGTGACACTCAGTTGGATACAGTTACAAATGTAGTATTTCAGTTCCTTGTAAGAGGTGAAGTCCTTCACTTAAGTGTGTGACGGTCAGACTGAGGCTACCCCATTTGCAGATCAGAGATCTGTATTTGTAAATTTAAATGTTAATAATGTTTTTGTGTTTTTTTTTTAAAGATGTGAATCGGGTAAGGTCTGCAAATCGGTTCTGTCTAAACGGAGTTGCTGTAGTTTAGTGGCATGTGCGAAGAAAATCGAGTAGGTACATATTTATGGTCAAGGAACAGACTAGCGAAAGCAGCAAGTTGATAGGACCAGTATTTTGGGAGATACTAGTCATTCTGGAATACAACAGTCTGACAATCATGTTGCTTTGGCCATGATGGTTGACGGGAAGCGCAGTACCACGCTGCATGATGGGAAATGAAGTTAAAAACAAGAATAATGCATTTACTAACTTCAGTCCCTAGATACTGGTCTTAATTGTCAGTCAGTTCTTATAAAATATAGACTAACATCAGCTCCGCCCAGCATCAAAACAGCCACATCTAGAACCCGTAGTTCCCCACGGATCAACGCACTAGTTTATTATAATTTTATTCTCTGTGAGTTGCATTGTTTTCAGTGAAAATCATGTATTTTCCTATATTTAATTTGCTGATCATATGTTCGTTCATAAAAGGTCAGAATAATTTCAAAGGTTATTTTATCACAAACAGAGAAGAATATTTATCTCCATTCATTATAATATCATCCTCTGCATTTCACATTTTTCAGTTACAATTTTCCACGTGTTTGATGTTTTTATCTGCTGTATGTAAAGTGTCTTTGAGTACCATGAAAAGTGCTATAGAAATAAAATGTATTATTACTATTATTATTATTATTATTACAGTCAGGAGTTTCTTATATTTAATTTATGGATCGTGTATATGGTCATGAGTAAATCAAGAGGTTATTATTTAAAAACAGCTAAAACTGAAGCAAAAGTGATGACAGACTTTAGATTGATGGACTTTTAGATGAATAACTGACTTAATTCCATTAGTTTCTCGTAGTTGTCGACACTATACTTGCACTGCACCATTGACGGGCAGGACGAGCCTCCCTCCTCTGCCCATCACTTCACCCCAGAACATTCACTTCTGTGTTTCTTGGCTTTGTTTGTCGAGTTAGAGCCGTCTGTGGTAAACTGTGTGGGCTGAGAGCCAGAAGACTTGATACGGAGGCAGGAGAGGCCACGGCGGGCCAGGTGAAAAGTCAGCCTTCTGTCATCCCTAACAATGCCCGTTACCATGGGCAACCGCGTACAAAAGGAAAGGTCTACTGATTTCCTTGGCAGTGGTAAAGTGCAACGAGAGAAGCAACACTGATGCGCAGTTGGCAGCAGACACAAATGTATTGTGTCTGATTTTATGGATGTAATGCATTGAAACTGTCATTTACAACAAAACAGCCTCAAAGAACAAGAACAAGCACCACTTTTGTGGTACGTGACCTGAATTACTTTATCTACTTGTTCCAAAGTATTTCTATAATATCAGGACTTTCATTCAGTTCATTTAAAGCCACAATTTTCACAAATAATAATAATAATAATGTTGTCAAAATGTGATTGGTTTTATTTTGTAACTCTGACATAACCCATAGCAGAAGTACTTTTTTATTATTTAAAAACTGAATGTGTGTTTTAGACTTCCAAATAAACCACTGTCTGCTCTAATTTTCTATCTTTCCAAAGCAAATTAGATTCGTTCATGGACTCAAGGAAGGAAATATTGATGAATTAGTGTTGCACAGTGTTAGGGTCTGAACACATTCATTATGGAACAAATAAGAGCTACAGAAGAAACTGCTTTACAAGTGTTTGAGGAGGTAATGATGAAAAATTCAGTCAAAAATAATGGTTAGCTGTAGTTTCCAAGATGTTCACTGGAAAATACCTAAATTTGACCAAGTGTATTTTTCTCATTTCTAGTCCAAATATCTCATCACACTTAAAATCAGACAATCACTTAAAGAGTGAGATATAAGAACTGATTTTTAGAGAATAGATCTGGAAAATCTGACCAAGATAATATGAACGACTATGAGCTATTTTTGTTGGTATCATTATATTTGTCCAAACAAATGGACCTTTACTTGGACCAGGCAGGAAAATGAGCAAGAAATTGAAGAAAACAAGGGGTGGGCTAAGATTTTTTTCCATGACTGTACTCGCCCGGAGCAACTGAAACACAGTAATTTCTCTTGAGATGAATAAAGTTTTCTGATTCTGAAAAAAATACATTAATGTTTAATGTGTAGTTACTGAGTTATTCAACAAAACATGTTTATGTTAATACTTGCATCTCCTTGAATAAAAATCAATACGTTTTCATAATAAGACCTGTACACATAATGGGAAAGCTGCAGGAAATTAAATTAAATCACTATTAAATTCACCACATATGTATGAAAAAGCTTTGAAGCAGTTCCTTTTCAGTGGGAACCTGCGAGTTCTCCGTCGACGGTAGAAGACGCCCCATCTTTTACCGCAGAGTTTGAACGACATGATGACGCGTTGAGGGCAAACGTAACTGAAGGAAGTCCATTAAAGGTGGCAGAGTCACCGTCTCAAACATGCGTCTGACGCATTTCAGGGAACTGTTCAATCACAGGCTCGGCCACTTGTGTTATTTTATTTTGTTTTTTTTCAGGCTCAGCCACTTAAATCGTGCTGTCAAAACCGCACTTTACTCTTTTCTATCAAAATGAATGCCATCTGGTGTTTACACAGAAATGTAAACCACATGTCCCCTCAGACTGCCATCAAAAAAAGAAAAAGAAAAAAAAAGACTGAATTATGGCTCAAACTGCTGCTCATAATCCCCATCATCGTGTCTTTGTATCCCACATTAAATGAATGATGGTGATCAATAATACGTCCTCACTGAGGCCACGTTCACACAGCAGTTTTAACCTTTATATACAACTATTTGTTTCTTCCAAATGAGTTTTCTCTATATTTAACCTTCCCCAAACTGTTTATTACCATTTATTAGAATATTATCCTGTACATTTTGCAATATTAGTATTTTTTCAATGAAAACCACTTGTTTTACTAGATTTCATTTACCCACCTTCTTACCTACCTATCTACCTATCTTCAGCCTGTCTTCCCTGCACTTTATTTGCTTGTATTTTGCTTCTGTGAATTGCAAAATTGCCCCATGGTGGGATCAGTAAAGTCATATCTTATTCAACTTTACAGAAATATAGATTTATTTATTTATTTATTTATTTATTTTTTTTAAAATCTCAAATCCTCATGAACAGGACATCTTCCAGCTGTAGACATGATGTGTCCCAATATTTATGTCCATATAGTTTATAAACACAGACATTTCCTTAAAGTTTAATGGGAGATTTTTTTCCTCCTCAGTGAGATGTGAAGAAAGTAGATGGTTAGTTGTGATAGAAAATTACTACTTACAGTCAGAGCGTGAAAAATATTGGAGAAATTTAGAGGAAGAACATTTAAAATAAAAATAAAAAAGTCAATGTTAAGAGAAATGAAGCAAAAACCATCTCTGAGGCAATTTAGAAGCAAAGATAACAATTTAAACCAAACTAACCAATGCAATTCCTATTATAAAACTCTATTCTGACATTACTGTTTTGTTTCCCAGACCTCTGTTAGAAAAGAAACACCTGAATTCAACGTGTCCACATACTTTTGTCCGTATCCATATCTATAACTCACACCATCCACACAAACTATGCAAAGCAGTAAACAGTTTTATAACAGCTGGTAAAACACCTTTAAAGGTACATAAAGAATGAATAAAAGTAGCTGCAGGTAGTTTACCTAACAACGCTATAGAAATAAAAAAAACAACAGATGAATGCTTCTGATGTGATTTAGAGATTAGAGACAACCATCCTACAGGCTGATATAAAATACAGTGATGAGTGGGTGAACCAGTGTTAGTTACACAACGGGATGCGGCAGAACGCACAGAATCCAGGTTTTGAAGTAAGGATCATGTTTGTGGAAAGAACTTTACCATCGAACACATGAACATGAAATAGTTCTCTTTCTGGCCTCAACACAAAGACATTTAACACTGTTTGTCATCATTTACTTGCAGGAACAGAACTAGAAAATATTTAACCCTCATATTATCCTTGAGGTCAATTTGACCCCATACAATGTTTATCATTCAAAAACTAATAGTAGCCAGAGCTCAGCTTCACTGGCACAGGGTTAGGGTTAGGGTTGGACACGCCCCAACATCACTACCTACTGGATGGAAACTGTAGAGACTTTGATTCATAATTTTAAGAGGCTGCTCCCTCCAGACCCAGTCAACATACTGTCTGGTGTGGAACCAACAGGAGTGGACCTGAGCGCTGAACAGAGTGTTGTTCTGAAGTTTGGGACGGTAAACTATTCTGTTACTGCAAGAACAAACTCCTCCCACTCATCAGACTCTGTTCAAAGACATGACGCAACACTTACATTTGGAGAAAATCTAATTTCACCAAAAGATAATGTTACAGTTATTTTATTCCATTTGGCAGCCCTTTATAGAGAACTTTGGTATTAAATAAGAGGCAGACCCCCCCCCCCACTTTGTGTGTGTACATGTGAGTGCAGGTGTAGTGTTCTTGTTCTGACATCACATATATTGGACACTGTATATGACTTTTATATTGTCATTGTTCTAATTTCAATAAAGAGTTTGAAAAACAAAAATAGTTGAATGTTTTGTGTTTTTGGTTTTTTTTGTTTACCTTCATATTTCATGACTTTTCCTAAAGGGCATGTGGGAAACTACTCCTGCCAAAATGTGGAAGCCTTGTGAGTTAATCACATTCAAGTCTGTCCAACTACACATGCCTCCCCTATGAAACGATCATCTCAAGTATAATAATAATAACAATAACAACACTAATAATATTAATAATAATAATAAACAAAGTGCCTGACACAAAAACTTGGTCAACAATTTTCTATAAATCATTTTCTTGAGGCAAATATCCCCCAAAGATAAAATGTGTTATATTTGAAGACAACAGGAGGATAAATATTTATAGAGTAAACTTCCTGTAAACTACTGGAGAAACTTCTTGACCTGTGAGTCACTGAAACTGAGCTAATATCTGGAACAAGTGTCAGTATCTGATTCAAACTTGCTTTTCCGACTTCAAGTCCGGCTTGGGATGACTGTAATGCACTTAAGATACCATTTTTTATCATTGAAAAGTCAGATTTGAGAATGATTCTTAACACAAGTCAGATGCAGAAAGTTTCACACTAATGAAAGTTGATTAACATTAAATTTTTATCTTGGTTTTTTTCGCTTTGAGGGTGAAAGTCTGAAGTCAGTATAACTCATAACAGTATATGTGGTTTAGAAAATTTAAATAATTACATTTTATTTCCCAAAGGTTCCCTAATAGAACTTCACCGGCTGCATAATTTATGGGAGGTAATAGAAATAAAGGAACCACCTTGATGCTTCAGTATTAAGTCTGACGGCTGTTCAGCCTCGGGTCAAAATCGCGTCTTTTTGTCTTCCAGGAGACATTTTGTGGCCGGTGGCGTTTCTTGGAGAATGACTGCACAGGGACCGTTCTCGCAAATGGCAATTACATGCATTTGGTTCAGTCCGTCTTCAACCCGTCACCGCCGACGGTCGACTCAAAGCCCCGAGGGTCGGACATGTCAGGAAGTTGATGGGTGACAACATTTGGATACTTTTTTTTTCTTTTTTCTTTTTTTTTTTTTTACTTGGACATCTTTTCACTGTCTGCAGCAAAAACATGCCCAATGTTTTGCTTCACTCTATTTCTAACATTAGCTCCACATAAGTTAATTAACCCATAAAAGCCCAGTGCTACTTCTGTGGCAGTTACAAAATATTTAGTTTAACTTTTCTTAAGTGATTTATCACCATTTATTATAATATTATCCTCTGTATTTTGTGTTTTTTTCAGTGAAAATTTGGTATTTTCAGATATTTAATTAACTGATCATGTAGGTAAGAGGTTCTCAACCGGGGACGTGACAGCGTGGGGTGGTCGTGAGTAACATCGTTATGCTTACGTGTACGTGCATACATGCCCCCCCCAATAGTTGCGGAAAAAAATGATTAGACCATCAAAAGTCATCAAAAACATTGTTTTGTTTTTTTTTTCTTTAAATTTATTGGTTTATTCCAAATATGGAAATGGTACAAACTTCCTGATTGCTACCAATTGACTTCTTGGGACAACATAATATAGAAATGAAAAATCAAGGAAGCAAAAAATAATACACACAAAAAAAGAATATTCGAGTCATATTCAAAAAGGGGTGAGAAGAAGCATAGCTATGTTATTCAATCCAGTCCTAACTCCTGTGTGGATCATGTGACTCAAACAGACAGAACAGAAAACATGGAATGAATCAAAGCA
>JAPQRP010000011.1:1165121-1189413 GCA_037367295.1 Apogon hyalosoma
AACATTTTCAGTAATGGGCTCCAAGTTTGGACATATTTTCAGTCTGGACTCCAACCGCTGCTGCTGACAAACAATTCTGTCATACTTGGATACTGTATGAACTATTAGGGTCCAAACACACAAATAAATGAGCCACAGACCAATAAAAGTGGGTTTAGCTAAATATGAGCCCTTTAAGAAGCCACGTGTCCGCAAACGCATTTTCATTTTAAGACACTGTTTTGCAAATGGCGTCATGCTGTGAATCTATTACACCTGAGACACTATGGAGCTAAAACAACGACTTTAAATAAAATGTCGCATTGAAAACACACAAAAAAGAAACACTGGCATTGAAAAACGTGCATTGTAAAAAAAAAAAAATTGCACTTTCAATAACATAATAAGTTTCATCTTGGCTCCATGAAATACATGGGTGATAATGCATCTCAACATGGATTATTATTGTTTTATTAATAATAAGCTCAGACATAACACTGGTGAATATTATATAATCCACACCACCGTATGTTCTGCGTATGTAAGTGACCTCAGTAGGACGTTAAACCCCTTCCTCCGCCTTTACTACATGTGTGAAGGTCATGAGGTCCCACAGATCCGGCCAGATTGTTTGCTGTTGGATGAACGATGGTATCGGTTTGGTAATCATAACCCTTATTAGAATTCCATTACCAGATTGGCTTGTAAATCTGGCATCTCAACCTACGAATTAATGGGGTGTTGAGTCACCTGTGTCGGCTGAACTCGGTTAATTACCTTTTAGAGCCGACGGACCACAATGAAGGGAGAAAAAAGTCGTGACTGTAAAATAACGTAATCAAATTAATGAATCGAATGGATGAAGAAGTGAGCAAATACTTAATAAAACAGACCAAATAATAGTTTAGCATTTACTCATAATGTCATGAGGAACAGTGTGCTTCCTCCACCTAGCGTAGTACGTAGATACCGATACTTTTTACTTGAAATGTCATGATCATTGAATAATTTTGCGATTTTGGCTTTTGTTAGTTGATCATGATAAAACACAGGACAAAGATTTTAGGCAGATACACATATTTTTTGTTTAACTACAATATAAAACAATTTAACAGTATAAAAATAAAAACATTATTTACCTTTTACTACACACAACCGTTTAAGAAAAAAGTCACTAGTGCAAAATAAAAAAGCAACAAAGTAACGGAAATATAAATATAACTGTCAACAACAGAGAGACGCACTGTTTGCACAGGCTTGGAGAAAAGCTGCGCTCGCATGACCTCTGAGGCAATTTGAGTAATTTGCTGGATGTTTAGAGGAGAAACTGCAACAAAAGCATCGATCTCATCACGCTAGTATTGATGCGATACCGATACTCACCTTGCTATCGATACTATTGATATCTAGATCAATACGCCCATCTGCTGTCAGTTTTTAACAAGCCAGTGTAAATCTGTAGACATAAAAATAAACAACATGGACCAGATGATGATGTTAAGTAGCAGAAAACCTCAGGAGGAGGCGTTTGAGATGGAAAAGCAACGTTTGTTGACTCAAAAGATACAATTTCCGGCTTTTTTTTTTTTTTATGTGTTTTTGTATTTTCTCGTATGTGTTGTTTTAGCCATTTTTCCCCGATCATCCATCATCTCCTAACGCTACCACGCCCTTTTTCTAGCATAATAAACCTATCATTAGTCTTCTGGACTGCTCCGCTGGATTACGTTTATGAGTACAAACTGGAAAATACCTACAAAAGTGCAGGAAAAAAAAAAAAAAAAGGTGGGAAAAAGAGGCTAAATTCCACAAAAACACGCTAGTAGAACACTCCAGAACAGCTTTACTGAATGTATAATGTAGCGCTGGAGACACCACCATCTTAAAAGGGTTCATTTACTACGAGCGCGTTGACCTGTGCGGATTCAAGTAGGGGTGTAAGAAAATATCAATTGCGCAATATATCGCAATATTTCATTTCAGAATACTGTATCAATATTAAAAAGTACCATATTGATATTTTTAGGTGTTCATTCAAATGCAGACATGGCGGAGGCTCACCTTTGTTTTTTGGTTTTCTTTTTTGTTTATTAAGCTCATTTATTTATAGAGCGGGATCTGAAACTAATATCTGTAAAACATGATTTTTTTTTTCTTATGGTGTGTTTTTTGTATCGGTAAAGCCGCATGTTATAACTTTACCCAAATGGACGTTTTGTGATAAAGCATTAGATCCTGTTCTGATCAAATAAAAATGTGTTTAGTATTTGTGCTCTCATTACATTTTTCCAGGAAATAATCTTTACAAAAAAAAAAAAAAAAAAAAAGTAACAAAAAAACCCAAAAACATATCACCTTGTTAACAGTATTGTGATACACACCCCTAGATCCACGGGTTCTAGATGTGGTAGTTTTTATGCTGTCGTGTATTCATGCATGCTGTACCATATTTGTCCAGCAGTCACCGCCAAAGCGTTCTGGCCATAGCACCGTGATTGTAAGACTATTGTATTCCAAAATTACTAATATCTCCCAAAATATTAATCTTATCAACCTGCCGTTTCCGCTAGTCTGTTCCTTGATCAAAAATACGTAAGAATGACAAACTGCAGCAGTCAGCTCTGTACGGGTTTAGTATGAATCCCAGACACACACACATACACAGAGGCCACTTGGCTGTTATAATAGATTCTCCCGTCTGCTTTATCGTATGTAACTACCCTGTCTGACCAGGCTTTACTTTCCCGTCTTAGTAACACATTAAAGCCTGAAATGCTCAACTGTTGGAGGAAATAAATCAGTGTTCCTAAAAATAAAACACTGAGACTCACAGGATGTCGTTTTGGACCAAACGGACCTGGACTTAGACATGAATCAGAGCGGAAAGCTTTGCAAATGCATTCACAGTTTTGGCCTTTTTGTGGGATTTATTCAGTGACAGGTTTCAGTAACACTAATATCACTACTGCGCTTGAGCCGTACTCAAGGTAATATGTTCTTTTATATCCCTCGCCACTAGGACATAGGTTGCAGATATCTGTATTAGTTCTATTTTATACAAACAGGATGGAACCAGGTGTGAGGAAATGTAACGTTAAGCCTTGAAAACGGCTGTAGTTTCACTCAAAGGTGTGATAACTGTGTATAACTCATTTACACACAGGGCATGGAGGGTCCAAACTGTACAGGTGCTCTATAGAACATAAAAAAAACAACCATAGGGTACATGAGTAATGATTAGATTAAAGGGTAAAGACTTAATGTAGAGACATGTAAAGGTGTAATACTGCTGATGGCCACTAGGTTTATTTATATAGCACACTTCATGTACAAGACAATTCAAAGTGCTTGAGATAAAACATTAAAAGCATTACTGCAGGGTTCAGGGGAAGCAATAACAAACATAGGCATTAAAAAACAAAAAGAAACAGATAAATAAAAACTTTGAGCTTAAAATAAACAGTGCAGATCTGAACTTCTGAATCAGAACTCTATTCAAATGCAGCTGAGAACAGGTGGGTCTAGAGGGTGCTCAAAAACAACAGGCTCCCATGGACGTACACGGAACTTCTATGAACCCTTTAACCCAGGGGGGTCAAACATGCGGCCCAGGGGCCAAAATCGTCCCGCCGAAAAGTCCGATCCGGCCCGCAGGATGATTTTGCGAAGTACAAAAATGACGCTAAATATATTAACAATCAAGGATGTGGAACTCATTTTATTCAAGAGTCACATTCAGAGCAACATGATCTGAAGTAAAATAACAGCGTCATCTATAAATAATGACAACTCCATTGTTCTTGGTAGTTCCAGGTTCAACTGGACTAGTTTTGCTTCAGAAGAGCAAAACTAGTCCAGTTGAACCTAGAAGAACTACTAAGGGAAATGACCGGAGCAAATGAGAAACTGAATGAGAAACTGTTCATATTTTAGTTCCAAACTCCAAATTTTTAACAATATTTATGATACCGGTTACCAAATGTTTCTGTAACATTCTGTGTTATGCACATGTACAAATGATAAGTTGAGGCATAATTTTGTTAACTCTGCTCTTTTTTTTGTTACAAAATTTAAATTTTTCTTAGGTTATTCTTTTTTTTTTAAAGGATAGTTTATAAATGTAATTATTTTCATAATTTAATGTTTTTGAGATCAACTTGGGCTTTAACCTCTGACGTGTCTGTGGTGAACGTTCTGATTATATGATTTATTTTAAATATTCATATAAATTCAACTGTTTGCTCAATAGCTACATTTTCTAAACATGCTTATAGAAAAGACCTCGTTCTTTCCACAGACATCTGAGCATGCTCAGTGCACCCCCTGCCACCTGTGGAATGGAGGGTAAAAACACAGAGCAGCGAGTGACACTGACTCACTGTGATAATAGATGTTTTGTATTTTTTACACCATTTTCCTTGTGTTTGTTTTTTTGTTTCCAGTGTTGTTGTGATTGTCCATTTATTTTTACTGAATGCTGACCGTGTAAGAGCTGTTTGGAGTTCAACAAGGTGCCAAAAAAACCAGCTGGACTGATTTTGAAAATAAAAAGGAGCCCCAAAACAAAAACTACTGGTCTATGGAAAAATAGCACAATAAGGTACAAAAATGACCAAAATAATGGACAAAAATGGAGAAAAATAATAAAATAATCAAGAAAATTGAACTAAATAGCCATCAAAATGTACAAAAATTAACAAATAATTGTCACAATTAAAATGATAAAATGAATGAAATGATCAGCAAAATGGACATAATAATCAACAAAAATGAAGGAAAATGAAGGTAGTAATCAAGAAAAATTGCCAACATGACAAACAAAATGAAAACATGGGACAACGTGATCATCATAGTGAAAAAACTACGCAAGAATTAAGGAAAATTAGCAAAATAAGTTACAAAGAAAATGACGAACATAAGTGAACAAAGAGGGACAAAATAATCATTAAAATATAAAAAACTTAAGGATAACTAAGGCCTTAATTTGGGAAAATCCCATTGTAGACATTGTAAGGATCTGAAGTTTACCATTTTACCACATCAGTAAGCTAGCAGTTAGCGTTAGCTTTCCCATGACCCTTCTTTTGTCCAATTTTGTCACTAATCCGCTTATTTATAACGTAGAGTTTATGATGCATGTGTGAGTGCAGTTGTTATCAAGATAACTTTGGATTTTTACTGAGGAAACAGTGAATGGCTGAGGTTTGGAGGGTATTGTTCTCCTCTTTCCTCTCGAAAAAACAGACACAGAAAATCATTTAGTCTCATCCTCGTCCTCCTTCTGTCTCTGACGCACACTCACTATCCTCCCAGTTGTTTTCCCCTCGCCACAATATATTTATCAGCCCATCCCAGCAGACCAGATTCAGCCCAACTTCCTAAGCACCCCCAGAAGCCAAACACCGAGACGTAGAGAAAGAGAGGAGACGCAAAAAGGGTTGGAGATAGAACAGAGGGAGGAGGGAGGGGCTGGAAAAGTCAAAAAACATTTACCATCTACATTAACCCTCCTCTCATCTCCAGCATTCCTGTCTCATCTCTACTTGTCCTTGTGTGAATGCGGCGTCAGTGTGTGACTGTGGAAGAGCAAGGGTGTCAAACATAGGGCCCGTGGCCCCAAACCGGCCCCCCAAAGGCTCCAAACCGACATGTGGGATAAATGTGCAAAGTGGGAAAATGACACTAAAGATTTTAATAAACAGGTGTCGATCTGGTCCTAGTTCAGGTTCTACAAACAGACCAAATAAAACAAGTGGTTCCAGGCACAACAAACCCCGCCCCTCCCACGTACTGTAGCTTATTTTGCTATCAATCCAGCTGATGTTATAATAATAATAATAATAATAATAATAATAATGGATTTGATTTCTGTAGTGCTTTTTTGGGCACTCAAAGTGCTTTACATTATTGACCCATTATCCATTCACTCTCACACTCCCCCTCTGGTGGTGGTAAACTACACCTGTACATCATGTCTATGCGTGTGCTGATGTCAGTATATCAGTTGCCTCTATATATCTGCCAAGTCTGAGGTAAATTGAAACAAAATTTCTGTTTTTATAGACATGTGAATTTTTGCCCATTATAAGTAAATGGAAAGTTTTTTTTTTTTTTTTATTCATTAAAAAATAATTCATTAAAAAAAAAAAGTACTTTGACCTACTTTTCCCAAAATGTAATCAGATCTGTTGTGGCTCACTGGCAATCTATAAACCAAATTTGGTAAGAATTCAACCAGTAGTTCTGCAGCTCAAGCGTTAAACAAAGAAACAAACCAAACCAAAAACAATAGCCCTTTCCTCCCCTCCAGAGGGTGGGGTAAATATTGAATTGAATATTAAAATACTACTAAAGCATACAAAAGTTAACTATACACAGTTATTTTTTTGCACTAAAACAAAGTGAAAAATGTGGAGTTGTCATTATTTATAGGCTATTATGTTATTGTTTTACTGGTCCGACCCAGTTTAGATCAAATTGGGCTGAATGTGGAACCTGAACTGAAACGACTTCGACACTCCAGAGTTTGAGGCTGGTGTGTGTTTCTTAAAATGAGATAAATCTTTGATGATCCCCTGGATACTCGCCTGTGGCTGTACAGTAGTATACGGCCGTCTGCGCTGTCTGTCCTTGTGAGTTTGCATCTAACCGAAGCCTTTCATGATATTTTTAGCTTGTTAGTCGGGCAGACGCACTTCTAGAAGTACTAAAGGCCTCATTTTTTATGACAAACAGCACAAAGTTAAGCTCCTGACACAAACCATAACGTCAGCAGAACAAGAAAAGCTTCGCAATTACAAGTCCTCCTGCTGTCTTTTCAATCCGATGTCAGTGCATCTTTATAAAGATTTAATACGCAGCATAAAAAATAAAAAAAAGCAACTTTGCAACGTCAGATGCTGTCAAAGTGAGGCTAAGTGAATGCACCAGAATGCTGTTTACCTCTGTAATGTCACTCACTAAGCAATTTCTAAATAAATGGCAGCGCATGCACACAATCAGCCTGAACTCTGCAGGGAAACATCACAACACACCCACAAGGTTTAAGAAAAGCCGCCAGAAAACTCACAAAATGAGCAGCAACAATAAAAAGTCTGAACAAAATAATCAAAATGAACAAAAAAATGACCAAAATCTGCAAAAACATCTAAAATAATTAGCAAAATGTAAACAAATTAAAATAATTGTTGCAATAAAGTTAAAATGAAAAAATGAATTTGAAGACCAGCAAAATAAACAAAATAAATCAACAAAAATAAAAGAAAATGAACTTAAACCAACAACAACAGTCATAGTGAAAAAAATAATCAAGAATTAGGGAAAATTAAAAAATAAGTGACAGAAATAAACAAAATGATGTAAAGTGAACAAAGTAAGACAAAATAATCATCTTTTTGCTGTTTGCCTGTGTAATCTCACTCCTTAAGGGATTTCTAACATTGTAATGAACAAAATAAACAAAACTAAGGAAAAATAAGCAACAACAATAAAGAAAATGATGGTGAAACAAAACATGGAGAAATATAACAAAATAATCAAAGTGAACAAAAACAAAATAGAGAAAAATGAATTAAATAATCATCAAAATGTACAAAAAAATAACAAAATAATTGTCACAACGAATTTAAAATGAAAAATGAATGACATGATCAGCAAAATGAACAAAATAAACAAAAATGAAGGAAAATGAGCATAAAAAAAAACAACACTCAGTGAAAAAACTCAACAAGAATTGAGGAAAATTTACAAAATATGCAAGAACGATAAACAAAGTGATGATGAAACGAAACATGGAAAAACACAATAAAATACTGCCAATGAACAAAATAAACAAAATGGAGAAAAATGAACTTAATCATCAAAATGTGCAAAAATGAATAATCATCAAATGTATACAAAACAACAAAATAACTGCAACAATCAACTTAAAATGAGGAAATTCATTAAATAATCAATAAAAAGGAAGAAAACTGAACATAATAAACAACAGTAAATAACAAAGTGAGGAACAAAATGAAAACGTGGGACAAAGTGATCATCACAGTGAAAAAACTAAACACGAAAACAAGGAAAATAAACAAAAGCAGTGACAGAAATAAACAAACTGATGGCCAGAAGTGAACAGTCGGACCCAATGATCCTGTTTTTGCTGTTTACTGGTGTAATGACACTCACACACACACTCAGCCTGAACTCTGCTGGGGAACATCACACACCCACAAGGTTTAAGAAAAGCTGCCAGAAACCTGTCTCCAATTAAATAATGCCGATTCCATCCAAGTCATTAAAAGCGAGCTGCTGGAGTGTCAAGACGCGGAGAAAAAAGAACGGATGGGAGCGTGGATGTGGAGGTGGGAGGCTCGAGACAATTTAGGAAGTGACGCCTGAGTTTTTCTGCATCATTGTCACCGTTACATCACACACCTGTGTCCCGCTCGCACTGATGAATATTTCTGGTAAATCATCTGGGCTTGAGGGAAAAATCGATTTAACGACGGCGGGATGGGGTCCCCGTCACGGTGGAAAGACGCTTTACTTCCCACAACTGACTCGTAACTTAATCTCACACAGATGTACGCAATAACTCAGAGGTAAAAGGAGAACAGGTTACAGACTGCATCTGCTGTGGAGTACGGTGAACACATGATGGTTTTTAGGGTCAGCGACGTCCCATTAATCTGATGTCAGAAAGTTTCATAAGGCGGCTTTAGTCGACTGTGGATTTATGTTATTGTTACATGTGTTACATGTCAAAAATAGTTCTAATGTCCCTGTACGTCAGCGCCATGTTCTATCAGAATCAGAGGTTCTCAGGTTCTGTCTCTACGTTCTAGTCCTGTGGTCTGGATGCAGATCAGTCTAAATATAGAAGTGGGCGGGACTTTCACTGGAGGACAACTCAACTAATTCAAACCAAGTCCACATATGACTTCTATCAGTGATCAATAGGAAAATATATTTATTTTTTACTGAGTACGTTTACATATAAACTATCATTTCATTATTATATTCCAACTTTTACAGGCTCCATGTGATACTTATTCTCATTAGGCCTTTTCCAAATGGAGGATTTTCAAATAAAGACATGAGACGTGGATATTATTTCAGTTTTATGAAGATTTCTGGATGTATTTCTAGCACGTTCAGAAAATGGATCTAATTTGCGTGTTTTACCGCAGGTCTAGACCCATGAATATTGTTTATGAACAGGAGTAAAGACAAAGACGGATGAATCCACAGTAAACGCAGTCCACATATCAGTGGAAAGAGAAACACAGCCGCTGTTTGAAGGAACTAATAAGGGAGGTTGAGTTCACACAGTGGAAAATTAGGAAGAAATAAACCCAGGAAAACAGGAATATTAATTCATTTTCATTGGGCCTGTGAGAATCCTATTAAGAAGCTTTTCACGCTATGGATAAGAAATGTAATATGATGTTGATGTAAACGAGTGCAGCTGCATTTTATTCTTATTACAGTGTACAATTAAAACCATCCTAAACAGAATACAACTGAAAAGAGAAAAGAAAAGAGAACAGAGAAAAGAAAGAAAAGAAAAAGGAGAAAAAAGAAAACAGAAAAGAAAAAAGACATAAAGAAAAAGAACAGAAAAAAGAGAAGAAAAAAGAAGATGAAAAGAAAAGAGAAACAAAGAGAAAAGAAAAGAAATCAGGTTACAACAACAGGTGGGATGACAATTCTAAATTATCATCAGGTTAAATAAAAATAATAAATAACTGAATAAATAAAAACGTAGACATCAGATACAGCCTGATTCTATAATAGCACCCATGACATAAAGGGCTCATATTGATCTAAACCCACTTTTATTAGTCTGTGGTTCATTTCTTTGTGTATTTGGACCCTAATAGTTCATACAGTTTGAATGTGAACCCTCCAGCTGCTGCGAAGCTAAATATCACTCCTTTAATGTCTAACAGTGCCCCAGTGATGAGGCTGATTCCAGATCTGATCAGAAATATTCAAATATTATTTAGATTCTGTTTCCCTCTCACCTTGTTCCATGTCATGCATTTAAAACGGGTAAAACAAACAGAATAAGAATAAATAAAGGCTACAAAGAATAAACTATAACAGGACATAAAGCGTCTGTCAGTCTATTTAGTGCAGTAGAGTACATGTGATGAGGTGAGAACATTCTGGAATCTGGTTTGTCTTTTGGTTCCCGCCGCCGTTTGTGCAGTCGACCGTTTGGTGAATATTTCCTTTACGACGTAACAGTTGAAGCTGACATTTCTGCAACTGCTGCCTAATTCAACTGAGGCCACTTTGCTTTAGGCTCAGAACGATTAAATGCCAAAGTCGTGCAGTGGATTCATCTTCCTGTCGGCTATGGACACTGAGCAACAGGTACACCTCCTCATTTCTGGACCGGGACATACGCTGAATAAACAAAAATCCATCCAATCAGAGCAGTCATGGCCAGGTCACATGGGATTAACCCTTTAACCACTGACGTGTCTGTGGTGAGCGTTCTGGAAGTATTGTTTATTTTAAATAGTCCTACAAATTTGCTCAATAGTTAAAATTTCTAAATGTGCCAAAAGAAAAGACCGTGTTCCTTCTGTAGACATCTGAGCATGCTCAGTGCAACCCCCCCTCCGCGGAATGGGGGGTAAAACACAGAGCAGTGAGTGAGATCGACTCACTATAAAAATAGAAGGTTCATATTTACTATTTATAGCTTCAAAATGTCTATAAAATCTCTCTGAATCACTGTATAATTTTATAAATACAATGCTCCTTGAACCTCACTGAGGCATGGGGCCCATATTTAATGGTTGTGGAAATTACCAAAAATGGTCACTTGCCTGATAAAAGGTTCATTATTTCTAAAACTATTAGGCCAATGTGAAGACTGACCAATAGAATCTTTTCATGAGCCAAAAAAAAAGGCAAAAAAAAAAAGGATTTAAGAGGTTTCCGCCCGACAATGACGTTATGCATCTACAGTTCAAATACAACTAATGTCATATTAATAGCGTTAAACTTGAAGATCCATCCACGCTGGCTTCACTTTGGAGCCACAGACTCATTAAGGGCCCCTTTACACAGCACGGAGATCCTTGGGCGAATCATTGAGCGGTCAAAAATTGGCCTGATCTCTCAACGATTTCCTAAGCCTCGAAAAAGCTGTTTGTGTGTAAATATTTGGGAGATCCTTGTGCGCTCGTTGAGCCTTCGGTCCCCTACTTTAAACTGTCTGGTGAGTTGGACCAGGTGTGTGGGCGGGGGTGTCATCGAGATGGTCGTATCCATTCCCTCATTGATTTCTCAACCATCTATAAATTCGGGGTGGAAAACTTTGGCGTTCGTCGAAAGACTGATGAGAGATCGATGAGATTGTTGAGGGCTCCTTGAGCGCTCGTTGAGAGATCACTTAGAGACTGTTTTGGACTGAGTCTAAACTTTCAGGAGATCACTGGAAGATCATCGAGAGACCTTGGCGATCGCTGGGCGCTCATTGAAAGACCGTTGAGCGATGAAAAAATAGCCAGATCTCTCAATGATCTCTCATTGAGCGCCCAGTGATCACCAAGGTCTCTCAATGATCTTCCAGTGATCTCCTGAAAGTTTAGACTCGGTAGCGATCTCTCAAAGAACGCTCAAGGCGCATTCGAGGAGCCCTCAACAATCTCATCGATCTCCACCCCTGTGTAAAGGGGGTGTAAGCAAAAGAGGCACTTGGAAATATGGAAAAAAAAGTATAGACAGTGACAATCTGTTTCCTTCAATCTGCACCAATCAGCCCCTCAGACGCATGTAAACGGTGTAAGACCAGGCATAACGAGGCAAATATAAAGACCATAAAAAATATAATGTGTTTTTATGAGGAGAGGAAGTAAAACCTGCGCTGCTTCATGGTCTGTCAACACTCATCATCGATGATGGGAGTCTATTTATCAGTAACCATCAAACATTCATCACAAACATAGAGTGCTTCAGAGTTATTCAGAACAAACTCCGTCCAGATTGGAGATATAAATTATCACCATCCCACCTGCTACAACTGCATCTGGAAGTGGAAAACCTTATATAACATAATTCCTGCCCAGATGTCCACGGCTCAGTCTCAAGAAGTGAAATGAGAACATTTAGTAGCACATCAGCAGAACCGCAAAACACAGAGTTACACTTTCAAACAAAAACTCAAGACTTTTATGCATTCGTTGAAAGCAATCAACATTCTTTTCAACAGCTGCCGTTTTAGTGATATTTGATTGAAGAGGTTTATTAAGAATAGGCTCATTTCAGCGCAACTAAAAAGTATGAAATTTGTTTGATCTGAAGTGGCATTTCAGAGGTTTGGGTTTGTCTCAGAACAAATGATCAGACGAGCAGAACCGAACCCTGAACCAGCGTCCACTGGCACCAACGGAGCAGAACCGAACCCTGAACCAGCATCCACTAGCACCAACAGAAAAGCCACAAGTGAAATGTAATAATTTCACATGTTTAGCTAATAGTAAACAGGCTGCGAACATGCTCTGGTCTTCTTCAGTTAAATAAAAAAAAAAAAAAAGAATACGGTTACAGTAAAAGGTTCTTATAAGCGTCGGTGAAGCCCCTCGATGTTATAGCTATAGAAGGACTCTGTAGGAGACACAACGACGTCGCACACTAATAAAACGTGTCATTAAACCAGACCAGATGGACTGGATAATTCAGACCAAAACCATAATCCACCACTGGTTCCATCCTCCCCACGCGGGCCGTACCTGACTCCATGAACTCCTGGTTGAAGCCGCTCCAGGCCTCTTTGCTCTTGTCCAGGTTCTCCTCCATGACTTTGATGTCGGCGAAAGGACAGTTGCATTCTGGGAAGCGTGGCGAGCACCGGCACCAGCAGTCGTTGTTGCGGCACAGCAGCTCGCCCTCGGAGTTACACGCCACGTAGCTGAGGGCGGCCTCCACGAAACGCCCTCGCAGGAACTCTGGGAGGACATCCTGTAACCCTGGAAACGAGAGAACACACAGTGAGATGCTTGGTCAAGTTCAAAGGAAATGAACCCAAAGGATGAGAATGTACAATAGAATAGAATACAATAGAGTAGAATAGAATAGTACAGTATAGAACTGCACAGAACAGAATACTATAGAATAGTTTAGAATAGCATACAACAGAACAGAATGGAATAGACTGTATTGTCAGTGTGTGCATTTTAATTAGGGTGCTACTCCTGTCAGTGCAACAATAGTAAAAAAAAAACTGTCAGAAAATAAGAATAGAGTGAATATGAAATTACAAAAAAATTACCGTGTTAACATTTCTTCAATGAGGTGACTGACGTGAATGACTGACTGTGTTGTTTTCATCATTACATACACTTTATTTTATTTTATTTGATATATACGATTACTAATGTGTAGCATATGAATTTATTGTCAGGACGATGTTACTGTAGATTCACTGATGTACTGTTTTCCCCCATTTTTGGGGAGGGGGGTGTTTATTGTAGAAATGAATAAATATACTTTTTATTTTTTAAAGCAACAGGAAATTATCCATTAACTACAAATGATCAATTATCAAAAAAAAATACATACACACATACACCAAATATACAAATTAAAACACTCAAACACAATTAAACCAGCAATTTGTACAATATGTACTAAACAATATATTATCATTATATAATTACATAAATATACATAAACATAGATGTGCTAGTTTTTATGATGTTGTGTATTCGTGCATGCTGTACCGCATTTGTCCAGCAGTCACCGCCAAAGTGTTCTGTGCATAGCAACATAATTGTAAGGCTACTGGATGCCAAAATTACTAATATCTCCCAAAATATTGGTCCTATCAACTTGTCAGTTTCACTAGTCTGTTCCTTGACCAAAAATATGTTAGCATGACAAACTGCAGCAGTCAGCTGTGTATGGATTTAGTGTGAATCCCCGGACACACAAACGCAGAGGCCACTTGGCTTTTAAAATATAGATGCATACATACACACCAAACATACATATTCAAACACTCTGTTAAACACAATTAAAACACCAATTTGTATAATATGTACTAGACAATATCTTATCAATTTGACAAAGAAAAAACGTAAATAAGTGTGAAAAAATATGTTAAGAAAAAAAAATACATTAAAAAAAACATGAATAGACACAATATTAACAGTCTATATAAAAACAGTGCATTTATGTTTGGATAAATTTGCATTGTTATTGCAAGAACAGAGGATTTTGCACAAACTGCAGATGATTACTGCACAGATGTACCAAACAGAAAGGTTACATTTCATTTCACCGGCGCTGATTGTCTCTTTTTATAGCTGCGCATATTTAAAGATACATCATGTTTTCCAATTATGTGATGTATATATAAAGGGCTGTGACTTGAAAATGATAGGTCCGTCTGAATTCCAATATGTGTCTTAGTGGAGGCTATTAAAAAGCTCATGTGCAGTGCAGCCTGTAAAGCATCATCACCCACTGAATATTACATAAGACACTGACACTAATATCATGTCTTGTCACAGCTGAGGCCAACAGAAGTGACATGCGTAGAGGCGGTGAATCATCAGCTGCATGTGTCTATTGTGCGTCTAAACAGAACAAACTCTTCACTGCGTTTCAAGCCGTCGTTCGGGCTGATTTACATACAGGCTGCAGTTTGTCCTGGTATCATCACAGGGACAAGAAAATAGGTTGTTTTCTCCGGAGCGACTCGGTGCAGAACGCTGTCAGACACTGGTACTGTAGTCGCATATACAATAGGTTTAGAAACCAGCCCAAGGGCATGTTTGAGCAGGTTTGGGAGCTATCAGTAGCAACTGTCACCTCGTCTGAAACCACTAAACAACCTGCTGTTCCAAACTGCCAGAGTCTGTTTCCTACCTGTGGGTTTTATTTATTTATTTATTTTTTGTTCTGTTATGTAACGGAGATGCTTGACAACGGATGGAGGCTGAAGTTTTTCTTCTGTCTGTATTAAAGCCTCACGGACAGCGATAGTTGGGTTCTTCTCTGAAACTGGTCCGAAAAACAGGACATGGGGCTAAAAATTCAACCCAAATGTAGACGAGCGTTATGAAGCAAGTTTGGAAGCACTTCGGGTCTATTTGAAAAATAAAAATTTACTGAGATATAAGAGAGACTATTTATCAGATGATAATAATAATACTACATTTAATTTATAATGCACTTTACATTTTTAGCTAAAAACAAAGTGCTACAGGCAGGGTACAACAAATATGATTATGATACGGAGTTCAAGCAGGTGCCAAAAAGCAGCTGCACTGATTTAAAAAAATAGAGAAAAAAGAGCCCAAAATAAAACCTACAGGGCCAAAATTCAAATCCTTGCAGTTGTTCAGTGTGTTCCAGTTCACAGTTGATGTTCAACATCCCAGATCTCTTATTGGTGTACATTCTGAGTGCCTTATTTAGTCCAAACCTGTCAAATTTCAATTACTCTCTTTAAAACACATTTTTATATTATTTTACATTATTTTTAATACAAAAATCTGCATGTAACACATTAAAAAAAATAGTAGCACACAATTTTCGTGTCCTTTTGACTATCTCTTTATTCTCTCACAGGTGCATTTTGGGAATTGAACTAATTATTCAAGACAGTGTTTCACAAAAATGACTGCTGTTGAAAAAGGGGTTTGGACTTTTGATTGTGTATTTTCAAAATGTAGCTTGCTCGAACCGTTTTTCCAAGATCTCCTACCCTACCTTAAATATTTTTCATAATTTTCCTTTAGTCTTTTCATACATTTTTTCAGTGGCTGTATCTGTTCGTGTTTGGGTTATGTGTTGTGTCACGGGTCGATGTTGTTCAGAAAATCTAAATTCACCTTCCTGTATGGTAAATGTTTTATTCATGTTCTGTTATTATTTAAAAAAAAAGACCTCTGAAAAAAGTAAATGTTCTGCCACAACTAACCATCTACTTTCTTCACATCTCGCTGAGGAAGAAAAACCTACGATTAAATATTGATGTTTTTACCTCATATCAGCATAAACAGGACATCTTACAGCTGTAGACATGATGTGTCCCAATATTTATGTCCATATAATTTATAAACATCAATATTTCCTTCTTTTTCTTCAACGTGTCTGAATATTTTTGTCCACAGAGGGTATGTTTTGGAAAACCTGGGGAAAATTAACATTCCAAAAACGCAATATTAATATCAGGGCATTTTAAGGACTTATATTTAATTGCCATAGAAAATAACAAGTGGTCTGATAATTATTTGTACCATTTCCTGTATATTTGCAGTGATGTGTGAAGTAGCCTACGTCTAAATGTAACTAAAAGTCGTTTCATTTCCCAGGATTTAATATTTACTACAAGTCAATGAAAGGGGGAGTCATTCAATCCTCACCAACTCTGCCATCTACTTTATAAACTCCACTCCCTTCAGTGCTCCACAGCCGCCGCCTCTATAATTCAAGGACATACATTGCAGTTGCATGTTATTGCATGAGCACAAACCCGCCGTTTTGCTGTCTGAGCGGTTCTGTCGACAGTTTTTTCTCCATATTTTCAGAGCCAGGGCTGAACAGACGGTGAACGTACTATGAAGCGAGGAATTTAACTCTAAGAAATACCAGATTAAACCTTTTTAAGACTACCGTTATAACAGGCCTAGATTTCATTATGTCATTTTTGCAATAAAAGTGTCAGAAAATGTCTTTTTTTTGCCCATTCTTTTGCACCTCTTAAGGAAGAATGAAACATTCACTATCTGGCCTTTAATTATCATAATTATATGTAATAAATGCTTAAAATTGTGCTATAGTAAAAAATGTAAAACCTTTATGAGATTACAGAAATAAACTTTTAACTATTTTATTCTTTTACAGAAAGTGCATCTCTTTCTGCCCTGACTGGGTCTCTGCATATACATATGTCTACACACACATAAATATACATACATTTATATATTACTTACAGCTAATATACAACTATCAATGAACTGACAAAACGGAAAAATACAGATAAAAAATGTGGACAAAAAGCTTAATTCAACAAAAACACGGCAAAACACTCGCAGAACTCTCCAAAACAACACTGTCACTAGTACATGCAAGAATTTACAATAATTTACAGCAAAAACGCTTCTAAAAGTAGTAAGTGTCTCTCACCGACTCCACTCTGCTCCGCCCACTTCTGCCCCTCCCCCTCAGCCAACGCAGACCTCTACCCTAATGTGTTACACCGGTTACACCAGCGGTACCGCCCCCAATGAGAAACACTGCGCCAAAAACCGTCGCTGAGACTGAAATGGGGTGTGTTAGTCTGTGTAAGTACCAATATTAAGCAGTATGTTATGTCAATGGGGTGTTTGTTCAAAAAAGGTTAAGAAACACTGTGTTATACAGAAATACAAAGTACTGAATTTTGACAATAGTGCAAGCGGTTCAAGAGTTACGGTAATCTGACTGACTTGAATGCAGAAACGTGGCGCCGGGGACACACACCGTCTTAAATGGGACTAAAAATAACTGCGGTGTGCTAATAAACGTGCCCGAAAGTAATCGGTGCACGGACTGTTAAAGCAGATCAAAGGCAGCGTGCGATCGTGGACGTGCTCCATAATGATTAAAAAAAACAGCGGCAGCGGTGGTGTCACACCTTTATTACACATTCGTTGTGTCGGTGCCGTTTTCTGGAGTCTCGTCTCTCGGTCCACGTCCGTCTCCAACTCTAATAATGATCCATTTGTCGTGTCAAAAGCTTCCTCTCCCCTCACTTCACAATCTCATTCTGGATGATTTTCAACAGCCAAGTCAATCCCGCTGCGCCTCGCTATGAATATGCATGTCTCCTTCTTTGGTATTTACTCTTTCAATGGGTTGGAAAGAGATGTAATTAGTCACATTTTTCCTCTTCCATGCTTTGGCAGGTGCTTTGAGGTTGTGTGCGCTTGTTTGTGTGTGCGCGAGCGCTGGAAACGCATCTGGCAGAGTTTCTTCATTTTGGAAAAACAGCTCTTCCCATCACCGATCACCATCCTGCTTTCTGTGTCTGAGGTCCAACTCACTACTGTCGATCCTTCTGCTTTAGTTTCTTGGATTTTGTGAGTTTTACCCACAATTATTACAACGGTTGGAACATACAGTCACAGAAAAAATTCTTCTCCCACCCCCTGTTTTCTTCAGTTTGTTCATTTTAATGCCTGGTCCAACTAAAGGTCCATTTGTTTGGACAAATACAATGATACCAACACAAATAGCTCATAGTAGTTGAATTTCAGAGCTGATATCTATCCATTTAACATGTTTTCTTGATAATAACCCAAGTCACTTCAGTTCTTCCATCAATATCTGTGTCATTGTACTGACAAAAACAGTGCTTTGAGTCATTCCATGTTTTCTTTTCTGTCTGTTTGGTCACATGATGCACACAGGAGTTAGGACTGGATTGGATAATCATTGTTTCTGATGACTTTGGATGGTCTAATAATTTTTTCCACGACTGTATTTTCAGGTCAGTCATTAACATCCACCGACAACCAAAAGCATCTGCTGATCTAAACTGTTTAAAACCTGCTGATCCATTAATTCTATAAATACATGTAAATAATTAGTGTAAAATACAGTTCATCTTTTCATGGTCATCAGATATGACCCATTTGGATGTTTAGAGGCTCCGTAGTTACCATGCAAACACCGTCATCTACCACAACATTAATTGCTTTTCCATTGACCCTCAAATTGTGTGACCATAACTTGCGCATACAAATTAACCTAATGGAAAAATGACAATTTTACCAAAACTTTCGTTTGATTAAAAGTTTTTGCGCTGGCAAGAGGTGTTTTTTTTTGGGCACATTAGTATATCATGCAGCACTGCAATGGAAAGACCTTTTTCTGCAACTGGAGTCACGTGAATTTAAAAAAAGGATACTGACGGACGTTACAACAAGCGAGGAAGAGTTTTAAAAGAAACATGGTGGTATGTGTGGACACACCAGGAAACCCAATCATTTTTTAATTTAGTTCAGGATAGAGGGGTAATATATAATAAGAATGAATATATCTGTAAATCAACACCATATTTATGTTTGTCACCATGTTTACGGAATGACTTCTTGAGTCATTTCGCAATAATAATTAAACAAATCATTGCATTTGTGAGTTAATGGAAAAAACAACATTACAGACTTTTGTTTTTTCGAGAATTAGTAACTACTGGTAAAGTTTTGTGCAGATGTCCAGTGGAAAAATGACTAGTGATTCACCAATAAAATGACAATGACAGTGGATGGACACACTGGGTTTATGTTCAGTTAATAATACATTGTGTTGAAAAAGTCACTTTTTGCACAGCTTTGTCTATTTCTGATGTAATAACCTTTAAGTGTAACCTGAGCTTTTATGAACATCTACACAATCAGTGAATTAAATATAGGAAAATGCATGATTTACATTGAAAACATTTAAAATACAGAGGATGATGTTATAGTAAATGGTGAAAAATCACTTAAGAAAGGTTAAATAGAGAGAAAAATCCATTTGGGAAATGAGACAAAGGTAGCACTGGGTCTTTATTCATATTATAAAAGTAATAAAGTCTTGTTCTGTCCAATAACACACTAAGGTTGACGTTTTGAATTTCAGAGTATTTCTATGAGTGTCCAATAAAGGGTTGAAAGAATGTTTATTTTCAGCTTCAACTGGAAAGTGTCTTAAGGTTCTGAAATACATGAGAATACATGCAAACCCTGTGACCTTCAACCAACCCTTACATGCATTTTCAGGTTCTTCCTAATGTAGACCTCTCAACACTAGCAGCAGCTTTACACTGCTTTTCCTCACACACCTACTAGGACTGTAAAACTCTAATTCCGGGCCACGTCTGGGTCTGTCCTCATGAATGCGTTTCAACTTTTCACCTCTTGTCTTAAATATTCCGGCGCAGGTCTGCAGCTCTGATACTTGATGTTGCGCCTGGTGAAACTGGAGCACCGGAGCAGAAACACAAAGCCTGTTTTGTGTTTCCGACACAGGCGTGTTGATGTTTTACAAGAGGTGAGAGTGGAAACGAGGACGAGCCATTCACCCAGTGGACCCCCTCTTTGACTCCACCCCCCCCCTTTCCTGCCGCTCACCTTTGACACGCGAGTCGTTATTACAGCGGCGGATTAGCATTCGGCGGAACGCCCAACGTGTTCATAATGCGACTCACATCTGCTGATCCGAAATGAGGCTCGATGTGGGTTTCAACGTGTCACATAATTTGTCTAGGGTGACTATTAACCCCTATTCGACGTTTCCTATCATTCAAAGGCCCAGAGATGCAATTATGCTCACATGAATGTCACCGAGGTGGGGAAGATACAGCAGGCACATTTTGGTTAAAAGGGGCC
This sequence comes from Apogon hyalosoma, assembly GCA_037367295.1. Lineage (NCBI taxonomy): Eukaryota > Metazoa > Chordata > Actinopteri > Kurtiformes > Apogonidae > Apogon > Apogon hyalosoma. The sequence goes on from JAPQRP010000011.1 coordinate 1,185,473, forward strand.
TTCCGTATCACTCTCTTAAATTGTCAGATACGTATTGGCGCTGAAAGGGGGATTAGCTGAAAAGGAGTCATATACTTGAACATCTGAATGGATGCCAAAATGAAAGCCTTTTCAGCAGCTAAACTGAACGCTTCGCTGAACATCCTCAATAGACAGCCACTTTTCAAGAAACTTAAAAAAAAAACAAAAAACAAAAAAAAAAACACTGGTTTTATTTTACATTGACCACACTGAGTTGGTTATTGAAGTTTAATCAAATAAGATGATTAAATTCAACGCAACATCGGATAAGTCTGCTTGGTAAATGTTGTTTGAAGATGGAAAATCGTGCTGGGGTTACACCGTGGCCAAGCTCTAATCCACCAGACATAAAGAATTCATACTCACCCTTGAATTGGAAATTAGACAGGAAATGTCTCCTTAAAAACAAGCCATCTCTGCACTGGAAGCTCTGTTTTACGCCTTGTTCTTTAGTGACATCATCGACCATCACAACCTCAATGCAACCGTGATTTAGTGCATTTTAGCCTCATCTGTGGCTTTGAGTGGTATTTCTCCAGCCATGTTTAAAGGAGTGATATTTTGCTTTTTTTTAACTGAATTATTCATTTTCCAACATGCCCCTGTGGTCTCCATAAACTGTAAATGCTCTGCTTGGCTCTGAATTCTTCATTCATTCAACTCCACAGGTCCATCTTCAACCCTATGTCTGAGTAATGACATAGTTTGGAGCGCTGGCCCTTTAACCCTTTAACCCCTGACGTGTCTGTGGCGAGCGTTCTGAACGTATGATTTAGTTAAATATTCCTAAAAATTCAACTGTTTGTTCAATCAGAAACATTTTAAATTTAAACTGTATGAACTATTAGGGTCCAAATACACAAATAAATGTATCAAAGACTAATAAAAGTGGGTTTAGCTAAATATGACCCCTTTAAGGGTAGTGATTAATCTCATAGTGTGGTAGGTCTTATCCGAGGGACAAATGATGAACTACACACCCGTTCAGGTTGGAATACTTGTTGGTCTGGAGATGTGCTCCATCACCAACACCGCATAAGCAATGAGAATTCCTCTGACACCAAATCCATGCTGAATAATTAGACAAATGTGTATAAAAAAACAACACATTAAAACAGCTTCTGAGACATGATAAATCAAACGCAGGTGCTCTTTACACCCTGGGGTGGAGAAGGCCATTAACACCCACCAGAGTGAAGATGATGATGATGATGACAGAGCATTTTGGCTCCAGTGGCACCGGTTTTCATTCCCTTAACCCTAACCAGGTACTGGAGCCGACCTGTGTCTAACCCCTTCATCCCCAGTGGGAACTTATCGCATTACTTTTTTTTTTTCCCCCGCTTCTGGGTAGAAATAGTCAAATGGCGGCCATGTTGCTTTTTTCACCTGGGTGTAAATAGACGCTGAGTAAATTAATGGCACGGTGGGAATGTTGAGTCATGGTAATAAACTGAAACAGGAACTAAAACAGGAGGCTGGGGAGAACCTGGGCAATGCCAGGAGCTAGTAACGGACTTAAGACACAGAAGGAAGACCCCATGGTACCAATGACTGCTCTAGAATAGGGGTACAAACGATTGGGGCTGTTGGGATCGTCTTGGGCGGCATTGGATGAAGGTCACAGCTACAGTGCCTTTGCAAAATGGTGTAGTTTAGGTCGAACGTGTATGTAGGGATGGGAGTGGAGAGCCGTTCTTATAGAGCTTGTTATTCTCATTTTTTCCTTCAGAAGCCGGGGTCTTCCGAAACAGTAACACACAACTAGGAATATGGAGGAGAATGCCAGTTCTGAAAATGGGTGGCCTTTATCCCACCAGAGTACGTTCTACGACTCAGACTGGTGCTCCAGTGGAGGACCTCCACTCCAGGGGATGGTTGGACTCCTATTAGTACCTGGGGTTTCTTCTCTTAGGGGGATCTGACCTGGTCTCTACATTCACAGTTACAGGTCAAGAGGGCCCTGATAGCATCTTCATCACCAAACTGAAGATCCTAAAGACATTCGACTCAGATGCCATTTGAAGCATTTTGATAGAGTTCTTCGGCCGTTTCTCAATATGCGTTCTTGCCTGTTCTTCCGTTCTCGTGAAATGTTATCACTCGCGGCCCAAGCACGGTTCCTATTATAAGTTCGCATAAACCGAGAACGCGTGGAATACCCGGATGTTGTTCTTATCAGCTAGCTTAAACCAAGGACGCACTGGGTGGTGATTCCTGTAGACTTGGCTGGCAAAATATCCCAAGATGCACTTCATACAACCCTCGAATGCAACGGCAGCTTCTGACAACTTCATTCAGGAATGTGTTTTGACTAAATGACCGTCACTAGATGATGTAATATAATGTTAGAGCACGAGCGAGAGGCAGAATAGCGAGAAATACGTCTTATCATGATATCGGATTCAACAAAACGTATAACAGTTTAAATAAATATACAAAATGTATAAATGACATGTAGATACTCGTACAAATGTATTAAATCAAATCAGTGACATTGTGGAGATTTGAGGGAAATACGTGAGGGAGCAGATGAAAGAAATACAGCAGAGACGGGGAGGAAAGTTCACAAGTACGCAGCCGTTCAATTACAGATAGACTGGCGTTCTTAAGAAGTACGTTATCCGAGACCGTTCTTACTAAGACCGTATTTGTCGAGTTTGCAAGACCGTACTCTGCATTCTTGATATTGAGAAACGGCCTTTGACACCATTCGCTATTGCAACAGCTCCTCCAGAAACGAAAAGAACACGGCTGACCCCCATCAAGACCCTCCCCAAGCTACATAAGAAGGGTTGAGTCAAGGCCGAGGTCAACCGCTGAGACCCACGACCATCTCTTCAAGGCGGATGACCTCTGGAAGGAAACTCCGCCTACACAGGACCAGGACGGAGATGCTCAGGAGGAGCCTCCACCCCCAGGCCAGTAGAGTCCTGCATCTAAATCCACATCTGCAAACAACCCACCTACATAATGCAACTATTATTACATTGTTATACTGAAATGACTTTAAATAGCCCCAATTATATTACAGACTGGTGCCAATCATCTCCATTTGTTCAGTTCTAAGTGAACATGACTGAAAAACATAAAAGAATCAGTGCTCGCTTTTCTATTGATATACGCAAAACTTTACAATATTTACTGAATGTGGAAAAACCAGAAGTGCATAATGTTGTTTTTTTTTTCCATTAAATGACAAATGCGATGATTTGTTTTATTATCACAAGATGACATGAGAAGTTATTTCATAAACATGGTGACCAACGTAAATATCGTGTTGATTTGCAGATGTATTCATTATTATCATATATTACCCCTCTATCCCGTACTCAATTTAAAAAATACACACACCGCGCCATGTTTCTTTCAAAACTCTTCTTCTTCGCTTGTTGTAACGTCTGTCAACATTCGTTTTTTTATATTTATGTGACTAGTTGCGGAAAAAGGTCTTCCCATTGCAGTTTTGCATGATATACCAATTGTGCTACGCCCGAAAAACCACTTCTTGCCAGCGCAAAATCTTTTAATCAAAAAACGAGAGTTTTGGTGAAATTGTCGTTTTTCTATTAGGTAAACTTTTATGCGCAAGTTATATTAGCGTGATTTGAGAATCCGAGTTTCATTTGTTGTTTTCATATTCAATTGATAACTCACAAACGGAAAATGATAAAAAAAGACTCATTTAATTATTCATGTACAAATCAAAAAACGAGTTGTTTTTCACTCTTTCGACTGTACGCACAAATTAAAAATTAGAAATAAGTAAACAGACCAAATGTGTGGTTTCATGTTGACATTTTTGATACGGTTTGGTCTGACTCTGCAGTTCCTGACTTGTTCGTGTGTTGATCTGGACAGTGGTGGGTTTGCTAGTATTCTGCCTAATGCATTCTGGGTAATGCAGAATTTGGTGTTAT
>JAPQRP010000011.1:1193264-1204019 GCA_037367295.1 Apogon hyalosoma
ACAAACATGCGAGAGAAAAAAATAACAACAACAACCCTCACACTCTAGAAGATCAGAAGACTTATAAATCACTGTAGTCGTGTACTGCAGCAAAACACCGTCCATTAGTGTTTGTATTCATATCTATTGCAGTTCCATCAGGTTAATAGACATAAAATGTTTGAGTAACTGGCTCTATTAAATAAAATACCAAGAACAACTCGAAAAAACAAAACAAACAAAATAAGAAAAAACATGCAAACTCTGATTCAAACCAAACAAGCGGATCGTTTCCGTTTCCAAACGGACTCTGGGCCGGTTCACTTCTGGTGTGAATATAACCAACCTCGAGCTGAAACAAACCAAGGAACCATGGGCCTTCCAGTGCCTGACGAGCCACCGTAGCACTGTGGCATTGTGGGTAAAAAATAAAACTGGAAATAGCAGTCGCATTTGTAGCCAGAGCTAACGGCAGGAGCCATGAGCCGTGGACAGACGTGGAGCAATGAGGAGAGTGAATCTCACTGATACTTAGTCAATGGTCACGTAGGACCTCCATGTTTGTTTTCATCAACTCCCGCTGTCTCTGATTCACCCCGCCCCCGACTTTTCTGTCCAATGCCGACGCAGTTCATCATATGCGTGCTTCTGTGTACAAATGTTGGTCCAATAGCAAAAAGTGCAATGAGAATGTGATCCAACCCAAATGAAAAAATAAAGTCAGCTTTCAAACCGAACCAAATAAGCAAATCAAATGACTTTCCAGGTGTGAAAGACTTTTCAAGACCCTTTTGAAGAGTACTTACAACAGAATTTAATGCAAGTGTCACAGCCTATTTCACAGCCATACTGGCCAAAAATCATGACTCCTAGAATTTAGGAAAATGTATTTATTTACTCTAAAGCCTTGATTCCCAGCGTTCAGAGTCATTTCTAACCAGGGGCTAATTTCAGTATAAATTTTCGGTTTGGAACTGAGTCGACTAACGTTATATTCTTTATAGCTTGGATATCTAACAGACACATTTAAACAGATTGATGCCAACATAACTTTAGACTTACCATATCAAATTTAATACCTTTTAAAGTTTTTCTTAAGACATTCAAAACTTTTAAGACTTTTTAAGACCCCGTGGGAACCCAGCTAACGTAGAGCTCCAAGTTTCTCACCCGCCGTTGTTGTCTCACTTATCACTGACGGCAGCATCACAGCGTGTTTATGTAGCATCACTATGACAACCAGGGATGCTGAGTGGAGTCTATCCAGAAACATTATATGGACAAAAGGATGTGGACACGTTGAATTCAGGTGTTTCTTTTCTAACAGGGGTCTGAGATGAAAACAACAATGACTAATGTCATAATATAGTTTTAAATTGGGAGAAATACTGGGATAAATATCATTGCATTGGTTAGTTTGGTTTAAATTGTTGTCTTTGCTTCCAAAATGCCAACTTCATTTCTCTCAACACTGATATATTTTTATCCATGACTATGATTTTAAATATTCTTCCTCTAAATTCCTAAAATATTTGTCCTGTTCTGACTGTAAATAATAATTTTCTACCACAACTAACCATCTACTTTTTTCCACCTCTCACTGATGAAGAAAAATCTAACACTAAACTTTCTTAAACTTTTTTTTTTTTTTTTTTTAATCTCAGGACGTCTTACAGCTGTAGACATAATGTGTCCCAATATTTATGTCCATATTGTTTATAAACATCAATATTCAATGTGTCTGAGTACTTCTGTAGTTCAGGTACCTGTAAAATCTGGACGATCTGGCCAAAAGACCACATGATAATTGTATAAAATGGCAGGACAACATTTCCTGTTCTTTCAGCTACAATTTTTCCATTAATTACCAACAATGTGGCCTAATTTCCCCAGTTCAGAGTTTTATGATGCATCAATAATGTTTTCATTTAGCATCTCTAAACAATCTGTGTGAATCCAACTCACGGTGTCAGAAATCACAAGCCAGAGCCGTAGCTGATAGCTTTATGCTAATTCTAAATGATAATCTTTTGAGGTAGAATGACAATCCACAATCTGAATCACTATTTTCACACCGCTTACAAAATACAATTAAGTTACAACCAAACAAACTTTTCCTTTCGGTTGTGTGCGTGTTTTTCGTGAACACGCAGCTGCAGCGTTTCCACCAATTACCTAAATTGTGATGGCTTAATTTCTTTGAGTTTCATAACGAATCAATAATGTTTCCACACAAGCATAACTCTTAAGCATCTGTGTAAATCTGAGTCACTGCACATCAGAGTTCAGAAGCTGGACCCACAGATGATGGATTTATGGTAATTCTTCATAATCGTTTCTTCAACGGCAGCAAAACAGCAGATGGACAGAAATAAACCCACTAGCCTAGCAATGTGTGTTAGTGACATTAATGCTACAAACCCACGGGTTAGTGCAACGCTCTGAGAAACACCATAATTACACTGATAAACGGGCAATTGAAAATAAACGTTAGCAGAGTAGCAAAGTTATCGCAACACTTACACAATCTGTACGATTCCTCTAAAAGGTAAATCATAGAAACTGAGATCCACCGTGCGATCATCTAGCCCCTACTACTGTACAACATCAGTACCACACAGGGTTTCTACAGGTATCAGCAAATGTAATTTAATGCTTTTTAATGCCATTTAAAGGCCTTCATTTTCACAAAATCTATTTTATGTCTTTTAATGCTTTTTAATCACCCGCAGAAGCCCTGACTACAAAATAGACTGCGCATTGTTTTTAGTGCTTTTATGCGTTGTACTTGTTTTCTATCTGTTGTACTGTGTTTTTGATGTGTTGGGGTGTTTTTTAAACTTTGTCTTACAGCAGTGACAGAAGACAAATTTCTGTTTTTAGTTGGAACAGACGATAAAGTTATCTATCTATCTATCTATCTATCTGAGCAAACAGGCTTATCAACACTCCATAGTGGGGATATTGGTCAGGTATTAATACACACTACGGAGTAGGGTTGGGACTCTTCGTAGTAAGGCTGATACGATAATAATCTCGATAAATCATCTCCGATCCGAATTAATTTGTAATATAATGTATTTGTAATGTAGGTAATATAGAAAAAGGTTTTGTCACTTTAAGAGACACCTGCACAAGGTATTCTGGGATGTGCTGTTAGACATGTATGTCACTGTTTAAGGAAGTACCTCTGGTTTGTACGGCAGTATTCAAGGCAGCTGATCTAGTAAAGAGTACACGTTCAGAAACCACATGTGGTCTCCTATGTCTGTCAGATTCAGATACAGACATTACAGTATTCATCGGTGGCGCTGGTGCCACAGGGCATCCGCGGAGCTCATACTGTCGTGTGTAGTGTACACATCTGCGAATCCACGGCACACATTAACGTGGATCTACAGGAAAGAAAACCTTTATCAAATTACCAAATAAACAATAACACTTTTAAATGCAAGTAAAATATATTCTACTGAACGGATCGAATTTTATCGATGCAAACATTCAATTACCGATGCATCACGATATCATTCCAAACTTTTCATTCACTCGCAGCTTCTCTAATGGTGCACTCGGATCGTGCACGCCTGTCGGCGTATAAATACTATCAGATAATCTTCCCATCCCTTCTACGGAGGAATACCAGTTTATTTAGACTGTTCAACCCTGTCTAGGTCTAATACCACTTCAACCAGCTTTACCAAGACAGTCCAGGTTCTTCTGCATTAAAGTTCATGTGTTGTCCCGTAGCCATGTAGTGTTGATCGTTGCGTGATGACCTAAAAAAACCCTGCTCATTCTGTCCTCAACACACACTGGAGTTATTTGATGCCTGGTCACGATGGTTATTACGACCACCAGTCTCTTTATTTCACATCAATGCGTAGTTGGAGCGCTTTCAAATTCATACACATGGATGCATTGATTATGACCAGTCCAAACTTCACAAACTACTCCGGTCTTCCTCAAAGTTAATATTACTGCTGACATGGTGAGAAAAGTGTTGGCTGGCCTAGCATTTAAAAAAAGCCCAAAAACTGTGTTCTGTAGGGTTTTAAATAAAGAGCTGGTACCTGCAGAGGCCAAGCCAAGTCCAGATGAGTAAAACGGATACAATCAGAGGAAAAGTGGTACTGGCTATAGAGGAGATGGTGTCGGTACCTTTGGACTGTGATGATGCTGCTCCTCCAGGCTTTGGCAGTGACCCAGGTTTAACACACACTACAGTACATGACCTGGCACTAAAGCTGCTCTTTTACAAACTCTTGCTGCCTCTATTTATGCCTCTGCCTTTACACCTGCTGATCTTCCTCTTGCAACATTTCCACCAGGCAGTCACTTAAAGCCAAAAAGAATCAAACTCAAACCATCTTCAAGCTGGGTTCCTGTGTTGTTTTGTGCTACGCTGTGATATTTTTGTGTGTGTGTGTTTTTTTTTTCTCTTTTCTTTTTCCAGTCATATTCAATGAAATGGTGGCTGTAAGTGAAGTGCAGGGCAGTGTGAGAGGAAACAGATAATGCCTACTTGGTAGTTTGATTCACAGGAAGGAGAGTCTGTTGGAAGAAGCCTGCTGTTAGCCTCCTATTTCAGTCTACGTTCTCCTACTGCTCTATCAACAAGTTTGGTTACATGTGGAAAATGGCAAGTTCCTTTGATTTGGCAGGTTCTTTTGGAGGGACTCAGATGTTGTTGCTTCCCCACATGCAGGGTGCGATTTCTCAAAAAAACAGGGGGGGTTATTCTATTTTTTTGTCAGAGCGGGGGTGTGTGACCCATAACTAACGTAACTAGAGAGTGAAACTTTACCTACTTTCAACGTCCAGCTCCCGGATCTATTCCTCTATTATACAGCGGATCAGCAACGAAATTTTCAAAACTTCTAACCTTTATCCACTGGACACACAAATGCTGGGCTGCATGAATTTGTCACATTTACACCCCCCCCCCGATGAAATTCACTGAGCAAAAGTAGGGATGTTTATTTAAAAAAAAAAAAAAAGGGGGGGGGGGTTTGGTTGGTTCTACCTTTAGCTTAGCTTTGAGAAATTCAGGCCTCATCCATTCGTAGCTGGTGTGAAGTCACTCCATAGCATCTTCACACCAAGGCTGGAAAACAGATATTTCACCCAAACTGTTTCTTCCTGTGCATACATACCTCAGCTGCTAGAGTTGTTGCCCAAAGTTTAGGCAGTGACACAAATTTTGTTTCTGCAAGCTCTGCTGTTTTTCTCGTGTATTTCTGAGGTAGACTGAAGAACATCTGTAAGCATTTTATAAGTTTTCAGGACTTTTATTGGCAAATAAATCACATTTAGGCAAAGAGTTGAATTGTTTCACTGCTAAACTTTTGGCGACTCCTTGTATATAATCCATGTGTAATCAGATTATAGGTGTATTTACACAATTTCACTAAGGCCATGTCCACACGAAACCACATCTTTTCCTGTCTGATCTTTTTCTTTGTCCTTTTCAAAAAGTGCTCCGTAAAAACAGAGTTGTTTTAGGAAATATCTGCATCCATACGAAATACTGAAATTGACTGAAAATGATGTAGTACAAATGCCAGGCCTGTAAGTGGTGTTGTAATGCTTTCGCAAAAAACGAAGAAGACGTGGAGCATTCACGTAAAGCTTACTTGGTTCTACTGGGTCTGATCCAATATTTCCTCCTGGTTGCCCCTCTCCACGGTAGATCCAAGAGCATGTAGTGAATATTGTCGCTATGGTGGTTTGTTGCTCATTGTAATGAAAGAGTAGCCCAAGATTTGCACTCAGTAAATAAGCTCAACAGCTGTTGTAGCACCAGCACTACTCTGTTGTTGTCAAGTGGCGTCTTGTTTCTGGAGTCAAAGGTTAGAGAGGCGGTGCTATGACATCATCATTTTAGAAAAGTTGTGGTTTGGTCGTGCAGACAAAGACGTGAAACCGGCGTTTTCAAATGTATCCACTCTGGCACCCGGTTTCCAAAAGTTTCAGTTTCAGAGACTGAAAACGCTGGTTTCGTGTGGACGAAAGGCCTATCTGATACAAAACTTTTGCAGATATGACCAAAACCGTCTTCTTCTGGACAGGACCTAAATATACGATACAGTCCCTCTACTTTGAATAAACTCTGCCAATGAATGAGATTTATTGTGTATAAGCATTTTGCAGCAACAATCACTTTCCTGTATTAAGCAATCTTAGCTCATTCCAGTAAACGTATCTAGAGAGTCTTCAGTGTCTTCCTAGACTTAAACGGGGTACACACGTAACGATTTTCTAAATCTGAAGAGGTTTTTTTTTTTTTTTGGTCTGTTACAAACCCCACATGAAGATAAAATAATCAGGCACTGACCAGTTTTGATCGTACTGTGTGTGCTGTGCTCCGATAATCTCAAAACAGCACACCACACACTAAACAATTCTGTCCCAACACCGATCTAGAATCTAGTCCTCCAAGACAGAAATCTCACATGATCAAACGTGATTGAACAGAAACGAAGAAGGAGAAACATAGCAACGACCAGAAAACACAACACACAACATGTCGTTTTGGTCGTGGTACGACTTGGCGGAGACGTTGAATAGACATGCTCGGGCTTCCCACAGCTCCACCAGCTGGTCCTCCATTTCTGAGCTCCACCGAACTTTATTTATGCTTTCTTCTTTGTTCCTCTGTCAGCTCGCTTCGTGATTGGCTGCATTTCATTCCCCGTCACAATTCACGGAGTCATGACTCGGGAGTAGTCGGTTTTCCCCACACGTGAAGATTTTTGGTCGGAAATATTAAACAAGTTTAATATTTACGATTGTCGGCCCCGACCTCTTTCAGAGCCGATTATCGGGACAAATTCACTGTTGACGTACCTCGTGCCACAGGATAATCTTACAGGATAATCTTTTAAAACATAAGATGATCTCCTGTTTGACGTTCTTGATCGAGGAAAAGGATAATCTGGACAAAAACAGCCCAATTATCTTTACTCCCAGAAAAAGTATCTACCCCCCAATTCCTTTAACAATTCACACAAACTACTGCAGAATAACTATGGGTCCAAGCAGAGTTTTCTTCAGCTAAAACTTCGGAAAGTGAAGTGTGGATGTAAGTCTGAATATGCGTGACTACAAACTTGGTAAAAGGGCGAGTTCTCCAGTCACAATAACTTTGATTCGGCCTCAGTCGTCTCCCTCTCTACGTCTCTAGAGACTTCTTTTTAAGGCCAGAGTGTCAGAGGAGGCAGGGATATGAAACTTGGCAAACAGTTTTTCATGCTCTGTTATATAGGAAGCTAAACAGTGACAGGTGGCGTACTGAGAATTTGTTTCAGTGTCTTTCCAGACCTCGGCCTGACCACAGAGAGGCACTTGACAGGCCTCTCGCCCTGCAGGAACTCACAAGAGCCATACAGCATCCGTCCCCAGGCCCTGCTATTGATGGAAGTCCAACAGAGTTCTAAAGACATGTTTGGTGTGCTCTGGGGGAGGATCTGTTGGAGTCTTTCTAAGGACACCAAGCAGATGTCAGCAAGCAACGCGGCACAAAGTGGGGCCTGCAAATTCATTTTACATGGTTGAATCATAAAAATATTTTTAGGTAATACACCGAGTGACAGGTTTGACGGGACGATACGCTGGGAGAAAGCCTGTATTATATTCCAGGAGTCGTATTTCCAGTAACTGAATTCTGAGCACACTGATGCTGGATGGAAATGGAGATTTAACCCTGAGCGTCTTTGTTTGATGTGACATTTTTTTTTTTACTGAGATATTCTGTTGACTTTAATGGCACACTATGCAGGATTTGTTGGTTGCCGCATCAGTCGAATGTGGCCTTTTCTTCACGGTTTCATCCCCGGATTGTGTATAAAGATGAACATCGTGATGACAGTTCCTCCTACCACGCCAAAATCTCAAGACGTCACATGCTGATTAGTTACAAGCTTCATTTAAAAAAAAAAATAGATTCTGATCTCTAATAATCCATTACATCCATATTTATGACAAATAACTGATTAAAACAAACTAATAGGAGAGATGAACATAAACAGGTTTCAAGAAATCTACCTAAAAAGGCCAAAATTACATATAGGAACAACAAATTCATTGTGTGCTTTAGTTTGAAAATTGAGGAGGCAGATTTTTGACAATACAACCAGTCACTATGACGTAGATGGAGATGCTTTGGCTTGTGTTCCCATGGTGACATCTATATACAGTCAGTGGGTTCAACAAACAAGAGAGATAATAAGAATGAAAAAGCAGTGAACTGCAGACATAAAAAGCTATTTTCCATTTCATGGGTTTGTATTGCAAAGCACAATACAACAGGTCTATATCTTTGCACAATCCTGTAGGAAAGTGCCATATTAATGGATTTTGTGTAAATGTGACAGAATATCCATGACAAGCCAGAATCAGAAGAGATATGACTTCATTATTACATTACAACCTTATCTTATCTAGTCTTGAATGTCACTGTTGTTCACCAACTTGTACAGATGCAGAAATGTAGCAGACGTGGACAAAGTGAGCTGTAAATAATCCACCAGACAGACACTTTGAAAGGGTCAAAAGTGATGACTGAAGGGATTATTATTGAATGAGCTCACACTAAAGCTCTTCTGACATCTGTTCTCAGGTCAGCTTAAAAGAAATGAAACCCCGCCCCTTCAGGTCGTACCCTATCGGACCTTATTTTAGAAAAACAGTGAGTCAGCTCATTTTTTGATCCTCTTCCAATTATGAATCATTTACTCATATGTCGTTGGTTTAAAAGATAATCTTACAAGTTAAGAAAGTTACTGTTTGTAAAAAAAAAAAAAACTTTAATTATCAGACTGTTAAAATATGTAATTACTGATGTCACTGTAACTTTCACTAAACTCTGTTCAGAGATGTTGAGGATGTCTCCACAGCTTCAGTATAACTAGACTTGTGGTTTTCATCTCTTTCAACAGTATTTCATTGTATTTTTCAATGAAGTGAAATGTACCAAAATAACAACCATTTTGGTGTTAGTGGAAGTGTATCGCATGAGAGAAGAAATGGAATCCACGGAGCTGTTTCAGACAAAAAAGTGACTTTCTTGACTTGAAAATTACATTTTAAATAGACAAATGTCATATGTGTAGATTATACCCCAATTAAAACAGGATCAGATGAAACTTTATTGATCCAATAACGGGAAATTCACTGACTAAAGGAGCAAATGGATAAAGTGCAAGAAAATATGCATGTATACAAATACAAAAAAAAAGGTTAAAAAAAAAAACAAAAAAAAAACTATAGGCTATTTACATAAGAAATAGAAAGTTAAGTTTTTTCCTCCGGTACCAAAGAAAAAAACAGAAAATGCGAGTCTAGTATTTTTTCTTTTTTTTTTTTTTACATTTTTTATTTATTTTTCATTTTTATCAGTACAATACAATCCAATCTCCTCAGGTTGAGGTGCAAGAAAAGAAGAAAAGAAACAAAAGAACTGAAAACAAACAAATGAAAAGAACAGCTTGTGTTTGTGCCAGAATATGTTTAGGTCCCTTAATAGACACCTTTTTCCCTGAACGTTAACTCTTACCATTGACTACCATTCATATTTTTTCCAAAGTTAAACCTCAATGGGTACAACAGATGTGGATGGTTTGCCTTTTAACATTACTTGACAAGCAAAGAATTGGTTAAAAATCCAGTACACTCAAGACGTCATCATGACTATTACTCTGAAGGTTGTACGTGACATACATGGAGTCTCAAACAACCATACATACCCACCTCTGTGAAGACAGATGTAAAATGGTGCTTGTGAAGCAGTCGACACAGGGTTTGTATATTGCCTATAATGAGAATGAAAGAGGGGACAGAGGCCACGGAATGCTAATGGCTTTCAAGGAGAGTATGGGACTAAAAGCTAGGAACAGGAAGGGTACGCAGGACAAGGTTACTGCCATCGAAGCGGCAGCCGTGGTTGCTAAACTCCTTTGAGGGTAGAATCATGGCTACAAATAAACTGGCTGGCGGTGTTCTCTGACATGGCCTCTGTGTGCTGGGGGCCTCAGAGGATGACTAAAGTGGCAGTTGTTTACCTGCCAGGACTGAAGTAAGGCTAAGGTCTGGTGGATTTACAAAGTAGGTGTTGTACTTTATCGTCACAAGTGCACCAGCCTTTCCACACCATGCCCCACCTCTGACTCGCTGCAGGTTGTGGACGGCAGCTATAGAATGTCTTACAGTGAAGTGGAAAGAGCCGAGTATTTGACAAAGCTCTTTACAGGATGCCGGTATGTGTAATCCCCAAAGAAAAGCGGGCTGCTCATCGACACCGCAAACACATACGGAAAGGTTGGACTGCTCGTTTAGTGAGGAATAACAAAACCTGTGCAGTGTTTGCTCCTGGACTGACTGTGGGGTTGAGGAGTATTCAATGGGTAGTGAAAAGCTGGTGGAACTGAGGAAACGTATGTAGCTGTTAAAGCTGCAGAAGGTGAAATCATGAAGAAAATGTTCAGCGAGCTATTAATGTCAGCAGAGTTCCACTCTGGCCGGCCATCCGTCTTCCTCAATGAAAAATCCGTCTGGAATCGCGGCGCTTGAATCCAAATATGGAGGCGGGACTAATAAGACATGTGACGTTTTTGTCAGAGAAATTTAAGAATACAGGGTGTTATCAGTAATTCAATCCTCATTTTGTAATTAAAGGAGTGATATTTTGCTTTTTTAAATGGAGTTTGTTCCTTTTCCATCCTTTCCCTGTGGTCTCCATAAACTGTAAATGCTCTGCTTGGCTCTGAATTCTTCATTCAT
>JAPQRP010000011.1:1231758-1244186 GCA_037367295.1 Apogon hyalosoma
TTCAACTGGACAACTCCAAACTCTGCTTTCTCTTCTCTCTTACTTTCTCTCCTGCACTTCCTCTAAAAATGTTTGTATAGGGGGGGGGTGTTTAAATAATTTTCCAGAATAATTTAAACCGTTTCCAGGACATTTGACTTTTTCTTTTTTCATTTTCAATGTTTCCTTGACTAGTAAATTGGTCAATCATTTTCCAGGTTTTCCAGGATTTCCAGGATGTGTGGGAACCCTGACTTTGCACTTTACAGCATTCAAATTACTGTAACTCCTGAACTGTTTGCACTATCCACAAAATTCTAACTGCATCAGAAATCCTGAGATCCAGAACTTTACAGCAGCAATGCAGGACTCTATTACAAGTAGAAAGGAACTGTTTCAGAGACTTCAACACAAACTAAAAAATGTAAAAAATAATAAAATTAAATAAAATTAAACAAAATTAAATAAATTTAAAATCCCATAACATGGATACTAATGTTCAAGACCAAAAAGCATGTTTAAGCAGATGTAAAATAGTTGAAAGTTTATCTCCGCAATCTCAAAAAGTTTCGTTATAAACATTTACACTTATTTCTGCTAATAAATATACTAAAAACTTTAAGTCTGTTTTTCTCTTTTTTACTAAAACACACTGTTTTAAGTATTAATTATTTATAATGATAATACTTTATGACCAGATATTGAAAGTTTAGTTCTTCCTGAAAACAAAGGTGCAAAAGAATTGGCAAACAGGACATTTTCTAACACTTTTCTTGCAAAGAAAACATGAAGACACCTAGACGGCCTGTTATAATGTCAGTCCTAAAAGGGTAGATCCATTCATATTCCCTCCAACACAAACTCAAAGATAGTAAAATGTATTTTTTCAAGTGCACATTTTCCCTGCTGTCTGAGTATCCACCATGGTCATATTCACCTGCTCAGCGGTTTTGACGCTAACATCCAACAGTGCTATCCATTAGTGTCAAGCTATAGCGTTAAATTATAGCGTTAAAACGCCAAAACAGAGTCTTGTTAAGCCTGAAATTGGTGACGTATGTCTGACTGGAAAAATTACATCGAGAGCGAGGAAAGGTTGAACAGCAAGTGGTAGTTAACTAAAGCGAGCAGTCGGATTTACAACAAAAGCATGGAATTTGTGCTCTATTATAGTTTCTGGAGCTCAAGTTAACGATTTGCCCGTTACAAGATCATTTTCACCTCTCTGTTTTGGCGTTTTTGCGCTCTCAATTCCTGTATCTGCGCTCTCTTTATTAAAGAATCCAATACAACGCCATAACAAGCCAAATGCTGAAACATTACTCTACCTCAGTCACAAATAGACAGAATCACAAACTAATTGTAATATCGGGAGAAATATTTCTATTCTGTCAGTTTTACAATCAGTCACCACCTTCAGGCTCTCAGCAGCTTTTAATCTGCTTAAAGCTAAACACCTTTTTAATGAATCACTTTAGAGTAAATGCCAGGCTGACCCTTTGGGCTTGGAGGGCCCTGAAGGCCTGGGACCTGTGGCCAGTTTTGATTATTGGTCAGGTTCTAAATCAGCCAATGTTCCAAGATTTCCTCTGCATTTCAGTTAACATTTAAACTGCACACCGGTTTTTGTTCTCATTGTATATTCTTTTAATTAAGTCCAAAAAATAGACTGAAATTGGACCTCCGGAAAAAGACCGGCAGCACAAAAAGTCAATTTCATTTACCAGACTTAAATCCCAGATCTCTAATTTGTGGACTGTAGTCAGACCTCCAACTGAACGAGAACAAACTCCAGCAGGAAAGTTTAAAAAGGGAACAAAGAGACAGATGCATAGCAGATGTTTGGTAAAGAAACTGATGTTTGACCTATTTACCACTAGTATTTGTTGCCTGTTTTCTAATTTAGAACTGTGTTTTCTCAAACTCAACTAGATTTATTATGTCCACACTCAAAAGTTTGTGCTTTTGGAAAACATGGTGATACTGTAATAAGATCAAATCTGGGGGTTCAAGACATTTAGAAATGATGATATGGACTCTTAGATCCACTGCCTGATTGGGTCTTTATAGTTATTACTATAAACCAGAGGTGTCAAACATGCAGCCTGGGGGCCAAATCCGGCCCACCAAAGAGTCCAGTTTGGCCCGTGGGATGAATTTGTGAAATGCAAAACTTACACTGAAGATATGAATCATTTTAGTTCCGGTTCCACATACAGACCATTTTAATCTCCAGTGGGTCGGATCAGTAAAATACTATCAGAATAACCTATAAATACTCACAACTCCACATTTTTTTCTTTGTAAATGTAAACATTTTCATGTCATTTTACTGTATTTACACTAAAACAAACTATCATTTCACAAAAACACAAATAACCTGAAAAAATATGAACATTTTGAAATGTCTGAAGTGCAAGTTTAGCAATATTCTGCCTGTTATTAAATGTTTTGTGTATTTGTTGATCCACTGCGATCTGTACGTTGTAATTTACATGTAAATGATAAACTGAGACCGAATATTGGTAAAACTGCACTTAGTTTTCTGAAGAAATTTCAGTTTGTTCATGTTATTCACGTTGCTTTAAAGGATAGCTGGTAGATGTAAACATTTTATCATTTTACTTTTTTCACTCTAAAACATACAGGAATGTTTGGAGTTGACATTATTTATATATTATTATGTTATTACTTCACTGGTCCGGCCACTGCAGATCAAATTTGGCTTAATGTGGCCCCTGAAATAAAATGAGTTTGACACCCCTGCTATACACTGTAAATAAATAGTGGATAATTTCCTTTGTGAAGATATTGGTCTGCAATTTAGAAGCCTCAAGATGCAAGATTTATTAATTTATATATTTTAAGGCTGAGGAAGAGACAAAGCTTGCAAAAAAAAAAAAAAAAAACCCTCAAAAACACATTAACTCCATGAGGTCATTTCCTTAAATAAATGTTATTTCCTTAATAAATGTTAACACATACAGCTGTGTTGATAACAGTATAAATGTACAAACACACTAATAATGCTTACCTGAGCTAATTAGCAGGCTAGCTGACAGACCACAGAATTCAATACATTTGTTTGACACCCCTGGCTTAGATAATGCATGTGCATGTTAAAATCCTTCTATTATGTAAAAGGTACACAGCGTTCAGACCTTATTCTGGGATGTTATGAAACTATTCCATCTAAATTCCATTAACCTGACACAAACGTTTTACCACTGATCATCCTCACTAATTACCAGCATTTATATCATCATTTAGACTTTGAAAATAATGGATTTTTTCTTTTTACATCCATTCTGAAAACTATTTAGAACATATTCACCTTATTTTAGTTTTTACTTTGTTTCCTTTGATAAACCTTGTAACCTTCAGTAACCCATCACTCCGCTGAGGTTATCTTTATTCATGTTCCACTGTAGCAGAGTTTCCTCTCAATGTTCTTTCTACTCCCTGTAGCTAAAATATAGTGAAAATGTGGTTGAACAAACTTTTTTTTCCATTTATCAGAATTCAGTTTTATATTCTCATAAAACGCAAAGCAAAGCAATTCGAGCTCAAGTCCCTGAGGTCTTTTTGTCCTGTATTTCTTCTGTCCAAGCACTGAGGGGGGGGGGGAACGGCAAGCAATCAAGCAGTTATGGATTTGTCAGATATTTTTTTCAGTAAACTTTAACCCTTTAACCCCTGATTCCAGGTAAAGGTGCTGCTGTGAAGTGTCGTCTGTTTCAGGTTCATTAAAGCTGCTGTGAGTATGTGCTTGTGTTCTTTTTCTTCAGTGGTTTTGTTTTGCCGTGTGTTTTAGGGTCAAAACAGGTGGAAGAACAGAAAAAGACAAAGAGAGGAACTGAAATTTGACCCCGTCGTTGTTGTTTTGGGCTCATTTTTTCTACATCAGTCCAACTGCTTTTTGATACCTGTTTAACTCCAAAAAGCAGTTACATGGTCAAAACTCAGTAAAAACACAGTAACAAAAAAGGAAAATCACCACAACACTGGAAACAACAGTAAAAAAAAACAAAAAACAAAAACACAAGGAAACGATGTAAAAAAAATAAACAAAAAAAGCGGAGCTCCACGTAGCCACATTATGGCCGCAGTGGCAACAAACAGAAACGGCTTCATTGCCTCTTGCTACTGCGGCTGCGTGGAACTCCACTTCCCACAATGCACGTCGTGACAAATTTCCGAAAAATGGCTGAGTGACCTACCGGCTCCGTTTGTAAACACATGGACTGTTTATGGTGGAATACACTGCAAAAGTGTTCACCGTGAGGGAAGAGATTCACGGACAGATTAACGGATTCATGATATTTAGGCCATGACTGGGGTTTGACAGATCTGATGAAAAACTGGTGATGAAAGTCATACGCAGCTTTAAGTCATTTTGATTATCATCGAGAAAACCCTGGAAAATGGACAGATATCAGCTCTTAAATTAAACTTTTATGAGCTACTTTTGTTATGATCATTATATTTTTCTAAATGTTAATGTGAGTAATCTTGATTATTTGTATCAAGCCGGAGCCACTCAGAGGGCGAAGGCCATTTTTCAAACCCTCTCCATCCTCCTCGTGCAGAGTTTCAGCTTCTGCCGTCTAAGAGAAGGCACACTTTCCCCTGCAGAGCCAAATCAATATCACAAATCATTTGTCCCATCTGCCATTAAGTTTTTAAATAGCCTGTAGTTGAGCTTGTTGGGAACAATGCACCATTAACCAAGTTGATTTTATTCACTGTATTTATTGTATTATGTGAGATTGACTGATGATATGTGGCAGCCATGCTCAGCTCAGGAGGTAGAGCAGGTCGTCCAGTAACCAAAGCGTTGGAGGTTCGAATCCCGCTCTGTCCTAGTCAGTCCGTTGTGTCTTTGTGTCTTCCACCCTACTTGCCTCCAGTGCCACTCACACTGGTGTATAAATATTTGGTGGTGGTCGGAGGGGCCGTAGGCGCGAATTGGCAGCCACGTTTCTGTCAGCCTGCCCCAGGGTAGGATACATATGTAGTTTACCACCACCAGAGTGTGAATGTGAGAATGAATGAATAATAGATCAATAATGTAAAGCGCTTTGGGTGCCTTGAAAAGCACTACAGAAATCTAACCCATTATTATTATTACTATTATATATTATTATTATGTGAGATGTACACTTCTGTTGCAAATCAAATTTCCCTTCGGGGACATGAAAGATTTTTCAATTCAATTCAAACAAATGTACCTTTAGTTGTACCAGGCATGAAAATGAACAACAAATTGAAGAAAATAAGGGTGGTCTAATATTTTTTTCCGTGACTCTACATGCAGCATGTACAGGTTTTCTGCGACTGCACTTGGAAACATGCAAACCCTCCCCTTCAAAAAACACAGCAGAAACTTTGAATTACTCATTTCAATCAGATTTCCTATTTAAGCTGAAGCATGAAAGCACGGTCCATCCGCCCACGCACCTGCTGTCATCACATGAAAGCCAGGAAATCTGCTTCAATCTGGAAAATGCATTCCTTCATTATACTTTACTTGCATTCATCGGGCGGAAAAAAAAAAAAACAAAAACATATAAGCAGATATAAAACCCAAGCAAATGAGATAATTGGATTTATTTCTTGTTGTTTGACTAGATTTCCAACTAAACGGAGCCTCCGTGCAATTAATGCTAAAAAGCTGTTCCAAGCCTCGCGGTGAATTTGACGTAAATTACACTTCACTACAAATCAAGTCAAGCGTGTGTGCAGGTAAAAAGGCCAACTCGTGTGCTGAAAAATGGTGTTAAATTGCTTAAAATTCTGCCACTTGTGTGAATCATGCACAAAATGAGCTTTTTGGACTTTTTAACAATCCTGGCAACAATTCCCAGATAATGTATTCCCTCTTTTGATACAAGTACACAGGATCAGAGAACAAACAGTGGCTCCTAACCCTGTCTCCATGGAGTAAAGTATGCATAAATATACTTGTCCCTCTGGGATTTTATAGAAACTTGACATTTGCTTTGCTTTAGTGCCTCTGTGGGCCTGGTGCATACTCTGCTTTTAATCCAGGCTGCCATTTTTTAAAAATGTCATGTCCTCGCGCGCTCTTATTCTCGCTTTCTTGTCTCTCTCTCTCCCGGCTTTTGAGCAATGATGCACCTTGAAAATAATCTTTAAAAAAAGATTGTTTGTGTGCATACGTTGAGCGCAGTCGGAGCTATTTGTTATCGGTGCAGGGCGGTGTAATACATCCCAAAGTGACAGCTTTATAGGACCGTTAATGTTTGCATGTCTTGCCTTTCTGGGTGGTTGTTTGTGTAGTCGGAGAAATACAAATACACCACACATTTGCATGGGTGTTGTATATTAAAACAGACATTCTCCACCGCCGGTTCAAAGTAAATAACATGTATTTGTGCGTTTTCCGGGTGCCTCATCCAGATGGATACGCATGCACTGGTGTTTTAACCTCATAAAAACCAATCATTTAAATCAAATATTTTATTGATTTTTCTGGTGTGGAAGAGATTCAATACTTGTTCAATTAAGGATAGAGTTTTTCAATACAGGAAACAAACATCAAACTCCCAACAACCAAGGCAAAATGAAACAAAAAAAAGAAGGAACCCCCCCCCGAAAAAGAAAGACAAGGACCACTGATTTACTGCCTTTAGAGTCCCACATGATACAATAAATGAAATCATGAGTTCAGTGTTAGAGTTTGTAGAAGTCAAGACCCAATCATTCAGAAATGCAGCTGAACCAGTTTTACAGACAAATGATGACATTCAGAAACATTTACCCATAAAGACCCAGACATCCACTGGCGACCAAAACCATCTACTGATCTAAAATGTTTAACTTCAGAACCACTAAACCTATCAACACATGTACATAATTGGTGTGAAATGCAGTTATTCATCTTTTCAAGGTCATCAGATACGATGACCATGGGGTCAGACCAAATCGGATATCAAAAATGTCAACATGAAACCCCACATTTGGTCCATTTGATTTTTTTCTAATTTCTAATTTGTGCGTACAGCTGAAAGAATGAAAAACAACTCGTTTTTGGTTTTTGATTTGTACGTGAATAATGAAATAACGAGTCCTTTTTTTCATTTTCCGATTGTGGATTCTCAACTGAATATGAAAAGAACCAATGATACAGGGATTTATGTGTATTTAACACGAAGCATAAAAGAGCCTCTACAGTGGTCGAACACGGACTCAACCCAGTTACATTTCCTTTAGAATAACATTTTAAAAGCAAGCAAAGAAGCATTAGTGTGGGCGGGAGAAGTACCTTAATGGCAGAAGTGGCGATCTGGAGGTGGTGCAGTCGCCTCAGGGTGCTCTCTCTGTCGGTGAAGTATGACGCCGCCAGCTGATGGAGCAGCTCCAGAGACACCACCGAGCTGTTACTGTTTCCCTCAGACTTCTTATTCAGCTTCTGCTTGTCCAGGAAAATGGTCAGAGACTCCTCTCCTGTGGGTCGGCAAAACACTGAGTCAGTCTTCTTTGCTTTTATGGCTTTGAATGTCGCAGTAGGAAGAAAAGAACCTCCTAAATTAACTCCATACTGGGCTAACATATTTAAAACTTTAACAGATATGCTTCATATAGAGTTGAAATCTGATCCACTTTTGGTTGAACTCGGAGCCTTTAATCGGTTTTTGCAACTTAACCCATAAGGACCCAGAGTGACTTGTGGCAGTTCGAAAATATTATTTTCTCTATAATTAACTTTTCTTAAGGCATATATCACATTTATAATATTACCCTCTGTGTTTCCTGTTTTTTCAATGAAATTCATGTATTTTCCTAAATTTAATTCACTGATCATGTAGTTGCTCATAAAAGTTCAGATTAAAGTTGAGGTTTATTATATCAAAAACAGAGAAAACTGAAGAAAAAGTGACTTTTTTCAGTCAAATATGTCATGAACTGAACATAAACCCAGTGTGTCCATCCACTGTCATTGATCCAACTCCATGGATTTTACTGGTGAATCAACGTTGTAGAAGATGACTGTGTTTCCACGGTAACTACGGAGCCTCTGAACGTCCAAATGGGTCATATCTGATGACTATGAAAAGACGACGAACTGTATTTACACCAATTACTGACATGGATCGATAGGATTAGTGGATCAATAGTTTAGATCTGTAGATGGTTTTGGTCGACAGTGGATGTTTGGGTCTTTATGGGTTGGGGGGGTTTAAAATGTGTGTTTGTTATGTGGACAAAATGTGGACAAATTGTAATAATGGATATTTTTGTAATTAACTCTTGAATAAAAACATTGACAAAAAGAAAAACACTGATTTGCTTTTAAACAACACAGAGAAACTTGCTGATTTGAACTTTTTCAATCACTTTTATTGTTTAGTCTGAAAACTCCAACCTGGATGACCACAGATGTCATTGGTCAGTGCTCAGACCAAAAGCATCTACTGATCTACATTATTTAATAAACAACTAAACCTACCATTACATGTAAATAATTGGTGTAAAATACAGTTTGTCATCTTTTCACGTCCATCAGATATGGCCCATTTGTGCATTCGTGGAAACACTGTCATCTTCTACAACATTAATTCACCTGTAAAACCGAAAACCTACATGATCAATAAATTAAATACGAGAAAATACAGGAGTTTCACTATGAAAAAACAAACAAAAAAAAAACACAAAATACAGAGGATGATATTATAAGAAATAATGAAATATCACTTAAAAGGTTAAATGTAAAGACTTCATTTGGAAACACACTCTAAGGTCTTTAAGGGTTAATTAATCAATCATTGGCAGCAAATTCAGCACAAACATTGTTTATATCTTTACAGTTAAAAGGTGCATTTATTTAACTTTATAGCTTTATTTTAACAGATATTCAAACATTTAGTTTTTCTCTGCATTCCAACAGCATTTTCTCTGCAGTTGCATTTGTGCAGATTTATTGTTGCTGCAGTGAGAAGAGCGATCAAATTAGTGACATGTACAAGTTTAGAATTAAATGCATTTCAGTGGGATTAACTGAAATCTTTTCAGCTTTTTAGTGACGACTTGCACTTGCATAGTAGGTTCAGGCTGAAGCCAAATTTAATTAAATCAAGGCTCAAAAGTGTTTGATTCAGTAGCTGGAAGGCACAAACCCTTTTGAATCAGTAAATCGAGTGAAGGGCCAGGCGGCACTCAGGCTCATTTACGTATCGGAGGAGGTCGGAGGAGGTCAAAGCTCTTCAGCACAACAGCAACAAAACTGTGCAGCTCTGCTTTCCTGTGCAAACACTTCAATTATGTGCAATAAGCCCGTACGATGGGAATTATGTGCAATAAGTCATGCAATAATTCTCTGGCAGTTTGTGTAAAATTCTCTGATCTTGAAAATAACCGTACAACATTTATTTAAACCAAAATGCACTATTTTTATAGACTTTCATAGATACACATAATGTATATTAATATTTGTAGATATACATACTGTTAATATTGTTCATATTCATAAATATACATACTGTTAATATTTATACATATACATTCTATTAATATTGTTCATATTCATAAATATACATACTGTTAATATTTGTAGATATACATACTGTTAATATTCATAAATATACTGTTAGTATTGTTAATATTTGTAAATATACATATTGTTCATATTCATAAATATACATACTGTTAGTATTATCTCTATTCATATTTTATGTCCATCTTATTTTATTCTACTTTTAGCTCTGTTGTTATTTCACTTTTTGTAAAACTTTATATCCTATTTTATTACACTACTTTTTAGCTTTCTGTAATTTTACATGAGCTCTATTCTCATTTTCTGACGTACTGGTTTTTTTTTTGTTTTTTTTTGTTTTAATCCTTTTGTTGCACTGACTGGTGTTCCATTCCTAATTTTATTAATCACCTGATGACGATAAAAGCCACTCCGATTCAGAGTCTCTTTCGGTACAGTTATAAACACTGGTGACTACATAATCTTACCAAACTCGGTGGGTTATGACTGATAATTTCAGAAAATTTACACCTTCACTGACATTAACTGAGAGCAACATTAAAAATAGTGATCTCCGATGTGTGCATTTGCCCCTCTGCCATGGTCTAATCAGTATGCAGACCGGCTCAGCCCATTTAGTGGAGGCTGTTAATTACATATAGTCTAAGTATCAGTCTGCCGCTGCATTCATCTCCCACGCTGATGCTCTGATGTGGACGTTCTGTGAAAAGTGGAACCAAAGTCAGGCTGGCAACCACAGACATCCAACGCATCCAACCCATTCTGTTAAAGTTCAGAATGCGAACAGTTGGTAACGTGTCTGTAACGGTCTGCCTCAGTAGTGGCTTTTCCATTGGACATCTGTGCAAAACTTTACTGATATTTACTACATTTAAAAAAAAACAAAAAACAGAAGTGCGTAATGTCGGTTTTTCCATTAAATCACAAACGTGATGATTTGTTTGTTTATTATCGCGAGATGACACAAGAAGTCATTCCATAAACATGGCAACGAACGTAAATATTGTTGATTTACAGATATATTCATTACTATTATATATTACCCCTCTATCCCGTACTAAAATATTACCCCTCTATCCCGTACTAAATTAAAAGTTTCTTTTAAACCTTTTCTTCTTCACTTGTTGTAACG
Source organism: Apogon hyalosoma (assembly GCA_037367295.1). Classification (NCBI taxonomy): domain Eukaryota; kingdom Metazoa; phylum Chordata; class Actinopteri; order Kurtiformes; family Apogonidae; genus Apogon; species Apogon hyalosoma. The sequence continues at coordinate 1,242,387 of JAPQRP010000011.1, forward strand.
TCCGTCAATATCCAGGTTTTTTATTCACGTGACTCTAGTTGCAGAAAAAGGTCTTTCCATTGCAGTTTTGTGTGATACACCATTTGTGCTACGCCAGAAAAACCACCTCCTTCCAGTGTAAAACACATTTAACTGAAAAACAAGAGTTGTTTTTCCATTCGGTAAGTCTTTATACACAAGTTATATTCGTGCAATTTGAGGGTCAGTAGAAAAACGATTACTGATGTATGGGGAAACTCTGGTAAAAGGACGTTCTGACATAAGTGATAGTTCATTATAGGTGTATTGTTTATTTCCGGGTAGGTATTCACATAAGCCTTTTTTGGCTTCCATCCTCTCCTACACAATAATGTTATTTATTTGATTTTTTTTCTTTTTTTTTCCTCTTGCTGTTTATGATGTGCAAATAAAAAAGAATAAAGATTTAAATCATAGATGTAAAGTCTAAGGTTGGAACAAGGATGCAAAATCAAATTTAACCTGTTGGTTCAGTTGGTGAAAGAGGATAAAAATGGAAGTTTTCTGCTTAATATGCACCTTGTTGTTTTGGTTTTTTTTTTAATTTTACCTTGTACATATCCTATACAGCATGCATATCTCCTTATATATAGTATATATGTCTTTTATCTGTAGTAGAGAGTTTGGAATATTTTAGTAGTAATCAGAAGACTTTATCAAACCCAGGGAGAAATGATTAGGTGTTACAGTCACTCCATTCAAGTTGAATAAAAAGTAGCAGGAAATAAATTATTAATACAGAAGAAAAAGATAAGGAAAATATATAAATATATACAGCTGTAAACATACAAACATATATATAGCTCTGACAATATACCAGATATACATATTAAAACACTCTAGACAAAAAAGGAACAGCAATTTGTACATGTACTAAACAACATATGATCAATATGATAATAAAAGGAATATACATAACTGTGCAAATAGTGATTAGTAGAATTTTATAAGTATCTGTATATTTAATATTTCTGTAGTTTTTGCCACTTTATCTGTATTTTGTTTAATTTTTTTACAGACTTTCTGCTCTTTAAGTGTTTGCTGCTAAACAGAAACAAAGCTAAAGGTATTTTCATTCTATTTTCCTTTAACAATACTCGCTTTTCCATTGACCCTCAAACTGTGCGAATATAACTTGCGCATCGAAATTTGCCTAATGGAAAAACAACAATTTTGCAGAAACACTCATTTTAAGATTAAAAGTTTTCGCACTTGCAAAAGGTGTTTTTTTTTTTTGGGTATAGCAACATTGGTATATCGCACAAAACTGCAATGGAAAGACCTTTTCGCGCAACTAGAGTCACGTGGTAAAAAAAAACCAAAAAAAAACCGGATGTGACGGACATTACAATAACAGACGAAGAAGACTTTTAAAAACAAACATGTCGCGGTATTTATGGACAAACCAGGAAACTGAATTATTTTATAATGTAGTACGTGATAGAGGGGTAACGAGCATTGTAGATCCAAAACAACAAAGATATGCGAACATTTTCCAGGACCTATAGGGCCTATCTATAGGGCGATATTTACGTTTGTCACCAAGATTATAGAAGGACTTCTTGTAACATCTCGTGATAATATATTAACAAATCATCACATTTGTGATTTATGGAAAAACTGACATTATGCATTTCTGTTTTTTCAACATGTAGTAAATATTGGTAAAGTTATGCCAACATGTCCAATGGAAAAGCCACTACTGAAAACAAAGATCTATTCTATTCTATTCTATTCTATTCTATTCTATTCTATTCTATTCTATTCTATTCTATTCTATTC